>JABUQX010001254.1:2500-17500 GCA_015478945.1 Trachelipus rathkii
ATTCAGTGGTCACTCTGTATTGAATTTATTTAGTAATACTGATGTATCTTGAAAGAAGATTTTATAGTTAGCAAGATGCAATCGTTTTGTTTTTTGTAAAATTAGGACCTTTACTTTTTTAATTGTGAAAAGTTTTTTATGAATAGGTTCAATCTTTTAATAAATTTCTCCAGCTGATCACTTCTTTCATTTCCTATTGGTAAAACATTTTCTCTGTTTTGGTGGTGTACTTGATTTCCCACTTTTGCCTTGAAAGTGATACATGATTAATTTGTAGTGATTTTCTTTCATGCTTATGTAAGAATTTTAAAGAAGTTTTCCAGTTTCCTTTTTTGGTGTGGCTTGAAGTAATTATTTTAATTTTGTATCCACATCAGAGAGTAATTAGTATTTTAATGGTGTTACTAATATTCTGTCTATCTTCATCTTTGTTTTTCTAAGTGACTGTAAATGAGGATCCTATTTCTTTCTCCGGTACCATTTTTTTTTATTTATTTATATTTTTTATGTAATTTAGAATGTCTATTTAGTTTTTTTTTCTCTTTTTCTCATTACTTCACACAGTTCAAGATATTTCAATTAATTTGCTTGTGTGTCAGTTAGTGCGGCGACTTTTTCCCCTAATTGTTCTAGTTTGTCAGTTAGTGCAGCTACACTTTTCTCTGTAGAAAGGTTCTACAGTTGAATATTGCCAGGTTCATTGTCCAAAGGCAACCTCATTCAGAACTATTATTCTTAGTATCTCCTGCTTTTGAGCGACACTGTCTGCTGATGTAGGCAGGTACCCTTTCACCACCTGTAAATAGGTTGGTAAGGCTGGTCAATTATCCTAACTGGCATACCCAGATGCTCCCATTATCATAAATTATAGGAAGTAAGTATGGTTTCTTCACATTTAACACCTGGTGGAAACTCCTGGTAGTGCTTTTAGCTTGTTGTCCACCTTCATAAAATCTTTAATCAAACAATGAAAGGTTAATTTCACTTTGTTTTATTGGTCATGAAAAATTTATCAAGGTGGAGAGTCGAGTATGAAAAAAGAAAGAAAAATAATAAATGTTTTTTCGAATTATTTAAAAAATTAATATAAAAATTTATCAATATTTGATTTTAAAAAATATTTTGAACTTCAAATTAAGAATATTTTAATTTTTATTTGCCTAATCCGGTTAAAGAGCGTTATTTGTGTTGCGCTTTTAGTGTTTTTAAACAGTTTTAATATAACTTCAACTATATATAAGAATTAGAAGAATAAAAATCAAGGATGAAATGTTATTGGCCTTAAATTACTTGCCTCTCCACTTTGTGTTCAAATTTGGAGACTTAATTTTAATTTTGTTCAAATATATATACTGTAGATAAATCATGCTTATATGTATGTATTAAAAGAAAGACATCCTCATTATTAGCGGTTAAGGTTATAAAAAAAAACTTTTTAAATGAATTGTTTTTTATCCTCCCATTTGTTTTTTTTTCTTAGATAAAATTTTTAAAGAAACAATAATGATTATATCATTTTGTATTAATTTTTAAATACTTTTCATATAAAGAGTTAAAATTTCCTGTGTCCAAATTTTAAAAATTGTTTGCTAAGAATAATAATCGTTGGTTATGCAGTATTTGTGATGAAGGATGCTCTTTCTTTTATGCATTTATTTAAATAATACTACACAATGAAAACTTAGAATTTTTTTTTGGCAAATTTTGTGTTAAAATACTAAATATTTTTGGCTTATAATAAGAAAGGAAAAACCTCAGTTTATTATTATTATTATTTTTATTATTATTATTATTATTATTATTATTATTATTATTATTATACAAAATTGATGTATTATCATAATCATAACTAGAAAATTATACCTTTCTGCTTGTGATGGTAGTAGTATTTGATAGGAGGAGGGGGAGGGGGAAAGAGCTGGAAGACTAATTTTGATATATATATATATAGCATATATATATAGTATATATATATATATATATATATATATATATATATATATATATATATATATATATATATATATATATATATATATATATATATATATAAGGAATTAAAGCTTTAATTATGGCAGTTCATGCTAAGTTACATGGAGGGTGTTATTACTTAATATTTACCAGTTGATATTGTTGAGTTCAGTCATTAGTATTATTATCTTTCAGTGCAATTCATAAAAGTTGTTAAAATATAAATAATGTTCAAACAGTAAGTTTTCTGTGAATATTTATTTTCTAGGTTTTATATATATATATATATATATATATATATATATATATATATATATATATATATATATATATATATATATATATATATATATAGAGAGATTAGTTATATATATATATATTTATATATTTATATATATATATATATATATATATATATATATATATATATATATATATATATATATATATATATATATATATATATATATATATATATATATATATATATATATATATATATATATATATATATAATGAGGGCTGGGAGAAAAATTCTTTCAATCAAATATAGAGAAGTAGATAAAAAAAAATATATTGTTGATAGTTAACATTTCATAAGATAACCTTCGTTAATTTGATTCTTTGTTAGATATTTTGTATTGTCATAAAATAAATTAGACGTCATGTGATCTTATGTAAGTGTAGAACAATGAATATAATAAAGTAACGCGTAAAAATTAAATAACCAAAAAAATAAATTCTTCAGATCGTACACTAAATCAGCAAAAAATATCAATCAAAAACAATATACAGTATAAAATAAATAAAGTATATATACGTACATAAAAAATAGATAATATAATAAACAACAGTAATATAATAACTTTAGTAATGCATAGGAAACTGTAGTATTAGTAAAGCTTAAGGATAGAAAAACAGAAATTCAAGAAAAAGCCGAATTAATTGTCGATGTATCTTTAAACTACATGAACTAGCCAGCCAGACTATACCGTGAATGAGCTAACATATACTATAATAATAAAAGATAATATCCAAGATAATTAATATAAATTATAAATAATAATAGAAACAAAACATAAATGGAACCTAGTAAAATAATAGAAAAAAGAAAAATAGGAAAAAACATAAAAAATAAAAATACAATGAAAAAGCCATAAATCCAAAAACAAAAATACAAAAGTACAATACACAAACAGCTAAATCCAAGCTCAATAAAAGAACTCACAATCCATGGATAAATACGAGCAAGAAATAAAGTGCAACTGTATAACATAGAAACTTTAGATTAGTAAACTTAGAAGAAATTTCAGCACTATTAAGAAATAATCCTTTCAAAATTCGTTATATAATTATACACACAACCGAAGAGACAATAATATAATACTCAACCTAATATATAATACCAAAGCCACCCGAGGTAAACATATAAATAGAAACCGAGGTATCTGCTACATAAAAATGACAAATATTAAATATAGAATATATATAAACCAAATATATAAATAAAGTATAAAATACAAAAATAAGTCAGAAGTGATGTAACATATACTAATAAAATAATAATAAAAAAGAAAAAGAGAATAATAAATACTGCAATAATAAATAAAATAATACAATAGTACCATCCCTATAAGATAAAATTATCGCTAAAACAAAGAACTAAAAAATAAACTCATCACTAAACAAAGAATAAAAATACTACGGCCATACTATATGATAATTAACATACATTATAAGACGCCTAAATACCACGGAAACCACGACAGAAATAAAAGCTAGATACAAAAATAACAAGCCGTATTAAATAAAAAAGATGAAGACCTATATAAGAATAAGTAGTCTCCTCAATTATATATATAACTCAACCTAACAAAACTATAAGTAGAGATATCATATCAATATTAATATAGTATAACGTACTTTACTATACTGTCGCAATGATATAAAATACATACGTTACAGTAATACCAACAAAATCAAATATAAAATCAGAGAGATTAATATAAGTAATATAAATACTAAACGAACTAAATAGAATAAATGAAAAGGTAATAGATATTATATACAATACATATAATAAAATAATTCAAATAAATATATATTTAACTGATTCATGTAAATATAGACCAACCAGCGCGTAAATCATAAAAATACCGATAACAGTATGAAAAAATAAAATCAAATATAACATACATATGTACAAATAAATAGATAAATATACTAATAAACAAACACATAACTACCAATACTCATGAAATACCCAACCTACCTATACGCTAAACGCCTTACTGACCAAAAAGATTAAATACTAAAATAACTAATCTATGTTGCCTCTCTGCGTGAGGCCGCAAAACCCAACAAATGTCACCCAAGCTAAAAACGTTTAGACGAGTTGGTGAACAAGACGATTATAGAGCCAAATAAAGGATCAAATTATACAACGTCCGACGATGTGCGCAGTCAGAGGCACAAATTCCTCCTTTACAAGTGGAAAGATTATAATATACACATAAGAAGCTAACCAAAAGAGGACTACCTCCAGGCGAAATACAAGGATGAAACTGAGCTTTCATACAGGGTTGCGAGCACACTCAAATGACCTGGAGCAAAGAGGTCGTTATAAATTTAGGGTCAGAGGAGCATATAATACTAGAAACAAGACAGACCAATGAAATGCTCGTTGTTAGAGGGGGACGGCCCAAAACCTCCCCAACCAAAAAGAATGACTCTGCACCCGAGTTTCTTTCAATAGAAGGAGACATGGTTACATGCGAAGGACCGACACCGCCCAAACAAGGAAGCGACAACAACAGGAATAAGATGAGTACAAACGGGGCAAGGAACAAACAGACAAACCCAATAGTGACACGATTGTCGAAATAGCGAACAGATAATAATAAGGAGAGCAGAACAGCAGAAGCAAAGGAAACCCCCGCGCAGAAACCAAACTGGTTGGGAAAAGAGAGTATATGTAGTGACGAAAAGGATGAAGAGACCCATTACAAATAAGGCCGGTACGACAAAAACAGGAAGCAAAAAGAAACACATACATACCACCTATAAAACTAAGCCAAGCTATGCTAATGAGCTGGAACGCAAACCGACAAAGAGACGACCAACAGTGTAGACCCGTCAATGACTCATGACTTCACGCAAGCTACCCCCCACACACCCTCTTTAAATAGAAAAAAAGACGCAAAAAAAAAAAGCGTAAAAATGGAAAAAGGAAGGATGAAGTGCGAGTGTATCCCGAAAAAGATTTTGCATGAAACGTCCTCACCCTGCATATTTAGTCCACTTTTGAAATGAAGACAAAAATATGTATGGTAATGATGATTTTCACCCAAACACCCCAAAAAACCAAAAAAAATGTTTTAAATCGATAATGCCAGAAAAAACCCCAGACCGACAAAAGCCACACTAATTAGAGGGGAAAAAAACACGCAAAGAAGAAATAATAAAGACAGACAAAAGATATTGGAGATTGAATGGATTCGCAATAAGGAAAAATGACGAAAATCCTCCCGCTCCGTGGGGGAAGAACATTAAATGCTCCGAAAGATGCAGAATAAGCATAACACTAGAGTGTCATTTAAAAGAAAAGGCATTGTAAAGCAAACCTCGCTTTATTATGCACGCCTCCAAAGATTTACGCAAATACAGAGAAGAAATTAAACGTTGTTCCTAGCAGGGACTCAAGCCACTACGCAATAGCGTGAAGGCCTAACTGTTGTTGGGAGGAGAACGTCTATGCCCAAAACGGACACGGAGGATAAAATTTACCAGACAGTATAATACAAAGTGTTGGATCAGACCAAGTGATAGTCGGCGCAAACGAAGTAATAAGAGAAAGCGAGAAAGCGCCAAGAGTCAAGATAAAATGACCAGAGTAACAACCCACCACACAACCTGATAGAAAAACAGCAACCAGTTTGGAAGTGCGGAATAAACGCCACACAGCGAAGCACCCACTCAGTGAGGATGACACCGACCCACAAAATTCTCTCCCAATTATAACACCCGCAAAAGAAATAAAACACATAATGAGTAGGGCAATCTACATAAAACAATGCGAGAACGGTGCCCAACTTGAAGAACGAAAACACACCCGGATAGAGGAACAACTCAGAGACAGAACGCGTCAGCAAAGAGACCAAAAGATGATAAGAAGCCGAGAGGGTGGGAACCGTTTCAAGAATACAACTTAAGGATGATTTGTGCACAGACTCTGTCAAACAAAGCTATACGACCCATAAATGACCAGACAGAGCCACGGGATAGAAAACGAGCGCCCATTTAAGCACGAATAAATAGAAAACGAACAGGCAAATAAAAGGACACCGAATCTGACCCGCAACTCAGCAACTCACCCTAAGATGAAGTTTCTTTCAAGAAAGTAAAGAAATCAACCAATATTTCTGACGAGTACTCTTACAGGGACGAAATACAAAGAATCAAATCCTATAGAAGAATTTCAGACGTTTCCAAAACTACTTTGCATGTTCTCAATGAGGATAAAGTTTCCCCCAAACCCTTTAGAAAGCAACAGAACGCCCGCTGATAACCAATAGAGCAGCTATAGAACGATAAATGAATGAGAAACAGAGCTTCCGATGCCACAGAAGGGGAGGCCAGGCAAGAAAGTAGCAACCACCGCAACGGACAGCCGGAATAGGAAAACTTATAAGCAAAAGAAAGCAGTTATTAGGTGGCCAAAGAGCCTAACCGGCAGCACCACCCAAACAGAAAGACAGACGAATTCTATTGGCAACCCGAAAGCCAAATAGACACAAAAAAAGCGAAAATCTACTATCAGGGACTCAGGACAGTGGTGCCTTGACTTTAATATTAATAGTAAGAACGACGAGAGATTTGGAGAGCCAAAACGCAAGAAAAGAAAGGAGTCTTTCCTTCTGGAAGCTTGAAGGAGGTCGGAGGAACAAAGTGAAAATTATAAAGTGCAAGAAATCGGATATTTAAAGAAGAGAGAGAGGAGGAAGCCAATAACATCAACAGAAAAGAAACCGCAGTAATAGAGAGAGACAGACACGAGACGAAAACCCGAACGGAGAAAAAAAAAGAGAGAGAGAGACAGACCTAAAAGTAACGCCCAAGAACCCTATCCCCAATAACATAAAATAAAAGCCCCTAAAAAATAGCAAAGTCCGACGGTTGAGAGGGAGTGAACAATTTACGGAGGAAAAACATAAGCTAATCGGTGGAATTAAAAATATGAATATACAATTAAAAAGTTGGAGAATTGCTAATTGGATAGAGATTATAGAAACAAACAGTAATGCATACTCACAGAGACAGCCCAGAAAGTTAACAGCTATTAAAACCGGAAGCATAACAAAAACAGGCAGTCTAAGGACCCCATCGTAAAGTATCTCCTTAGGAAGCGGGAAAGAAAAGTAAGAGGCACAAAAATAGATATCAATAAGGGAAAAAAGGTGAATAAACATTTGTATTTCGGTAAAAATACATCAGAAAAGAACAAATAGAAGGAAAAAAAGAAAAAAAACAAAAGACAAGTTTATAATAAATATAATAATAGAGAAGAAACAAAACCATTAAATGTACACAGAAACCCCGAAGCAACATAGTCTCTAGACAAAAAATCACATAATAGGGATGAAAAATAAAATGAAAAACTGTTTTAGGCCCGCACTTCTCCCTCTCTTTTTTTTATATTTTACTATAGGGATGAAGAAAGCATAAAAATTAGATCAGGATATAGATAACCCAGGAAAAAACAGGGTAAGAACTTACCCAAAAAAACGAAATGACATCAGGCAAAAGCTCTCCTTGAGGCGAACTATCCACCGCCCGCGCACCAAAAACCCATATAAAAAATTCCCAGCACCTCTCATGTATAGCCTTCTCTGATAGGAGAACGGCAATATGAACAGTACGCCGAAATCATCCAATGCATGATAACAAAAATAACAACCCTGCCGGTAAAAAGGCAAACTGCCTGAAACTTCTCCCTCCGAGGATGACAACCCCAACCACCGAAAAGCAATATAAGCTCGACCCTGCATAGGAGAAAAGTTAACCAAAGAAAAGTACAAGAAACCACACAAAAGTCCGAAACAAGATTAGACAAGCAACCAGAAGGCACCCAACCAACAGCAATATTCCTACCCAAGAGAAGATTGCTCAGGCCCGAGAGTTTTTACAAGTGCGTGAATCGACAAGTGAACGAGCAGATGAAAAACTGAGACCGCGTGAAAGAGGAATGAGAATCCGAGGGAGGGAGTGAATACAAAGAAAGAAAACCAGAAGATGAAACTAGAAACCCGAACTGTAACCAGCGAATCAAAGAGAAAAAAAGCCGCAATCATGCACAAAATCAAGGGCAAATACGCAAGATAAGGAAAGACAAGCAACCCAAATGTTACGCCGCAAACCTCCTCCGCGACACCCAATCAAATTCATGAGAACTCAGAAGTGATAGGCAAATTATTTCACCAAGAGATGGAATAAAATCTTAACAGAATTGACATGAGCAAGCCACCCCCAGGTGGAGATCCAGCTAAATTCAACACATCAAAACAAAGAAATGGAAATAGATTTCAGCCGGCCACAGCAGTGAACGAAAATAGAATGATGTCATCTAATATTGATGTATATAATTAGATCCCGAAGGAACTTAATAGAGGCATTATAAACATAGTCAGTTAGAAGATTTAGGAAGAACAGATTATTGACAGACAGACATAGAATAATAGTGGTAAAGAATTGACAGATAGATAAAGTGATAAGCACATAACAGCCAGAAATAGAAGATAGGAATAAACTAAACAAATTGAAAAAGAAAGGAAAACACCAGAAAGACAAAAACCATTATAATTGTAAGCACAACGAAAAGCAACAGAAATAAATGAGCATGAAGAAGACGGGAGTAAGAAAAAAAACGTCAAACATAAGATAGGAAAAAGGTCTTACCGCTGTCAGAACGCTAAAACGACATGAATTTTGGAGAGTATAAAAGACCATTAAACGCCAGTTGATTTGCAAAAGGATCTCAAAGACGCCCCGGAAAGAGAGCCCACGGGATTTGTTCATACAACCTGAGAACCTAAGTCTAGGTTCCCTCTAACCCCAAGACATGCCGCGAAAAGGAATGCGAAGAAAAATTTATGAAACTATTTGAATGACTGGCACAGAACAGCTGCAAACCAGAACAATGTTCTCTGGCCTACGTGACAAAGCCACCAACCCATAAAACCTGAGGTCTTCACAACGTGCCCAAAGTAGATGAAAATGTGTGTGTCTGATGGAGGGTAGGCTATAGCTATGCTGTAATTTGTGCAGCATACACTCCACAACATACATGGGACTTCTCTAGGCAACATCCGTAGATCGTGGCTCGACACAGTATATTATTTTCTTCGAAAGTAGATCCAGCAATAGGTTATATCTATATATAAAGGTAAGTCGTTGAACAAAGGAGAGCAATCCCCTCCCACAGTAGTACCAGAAAATGCGTTGAATCATCGCAACCAAATAACGAGGAAAGCGGACCCAAACAACCCAAAAAATTGCCGACAACTGAAGGAAAGGCCTCTCAATTATATCTCTCCGATATCCTCCAACCCTCGAGGTCGAGAATACACATCTTACAAAATCCGCATCTCAAGGGATAAGTTACTACCTCGCCACACTCACCATATAAAAATATAAAATAACTAAATATAGATAATTATATATATTATATACTATATATATTAAATTAAAAAAAATGATTTAAAAAGAAATAAATAATAAATATATATTAATATATAAAAAATAAAATAACTATATATTTAACTATATAAAATAATAAATTATACTACATATATATAATATTTCATACATAAAACTATGTATATAGAAACACATCTATTATCCCACAACCTCATTGGCCGAGCAACACCTGAACCACCCACCATACCTAACCTCTCACAAAACAGCATAGACAAACCATAAAAAACCAAACATCAAAGCGAAAAAAGAAAGAGAAAACTAACGAGTACTCAAGAACCGATAACTGCCGACACTGAACGTATTACAAAATACATAGAAAAACAAATATCCAATACAAACCAAATCTATCAACACAACACATCCACTGAAAGGCCAACAACATAAAATTAACGCAAGAAAAAAGTCGACACAATGAGAGCATTACCCAAACTAAATATAACCCAACAGAGAGATAAAACAACCCTCAAACGAACCCTTCAATAGCCAACCCAACCCAAAAGACGAGGGCACTTCAAGAGTAATATAAAACAGAGATGCACAAACATAGCAAGACTGAGCCAACTCGCATAATCAACGATTAACACGAGAAAAACTAGTAAAATATTACCCATAGATAAAACATTAAATGATAGGTGATATTGAAACAGTTCTATGCTAAAACACAAACATCTCAACACAATATGCCACACTGCACTTTCGCAACCCTACACCAACAGAAGATATAAAAAAACGAGCCTCCAGAATCTATTTCTACGAGTACACCATATTAAATTACAGGAAGAAATCAAAATAAATTATAAATCAAACAAATCAGGCCTCCACGAGGAGGCAAGCACCACTTATGCACAGAAACAAAATACACACAACACCTAAAACTAAAACATATTAAGGAAAGACCGACATACCAAAAGAGATACCAGCCAAAATAAATCTAAGCAATGAACACGTCCGCCAGATAATAACACATTCCTGAATTTTGACCATACATACTATACCAAACGAACGGAGTCCAACTCAAATCTTTGCGCTCCAAAACATAAGATGAACAAAGAAAACGCCACCATCACCAGAACCCAATGCCCCAAAGCCCCACCTAAAAACCCCAAAAAAAGTAAATCTAAATCCGTAACCACCACCGAAAAATATAGGTTGAAACTTAAAAACATTAGACCCGCAAAACACAACATACAGAACAGATCTCGACAACAAAAATGGCAGACCACCCCCAAGGGAACACAATCGGAAAACATGTGGGTCTCACATTCCCCTACCACTTACCCAACTCTCAGCTAACCAGTACTTCCCAAGGCGACAAAGCAATCTGGACATAACAATCTTAAGGCAGATCTTATTGAGCAGATCCGGCTTAAGGCAGGCGGATAGGAAGAGAGAAGGTAACTGTAGCGAAATACCAAACAAATAGCAAAACACCTCGGATATGGCTCACTCTATGAACAAGAGCGAATGGACCCGAATAGACACGACACGATGCCCAGAGAACAGCATAAGAAAATACTACAATCATATACACGATAATATAAATAAAAGAATATAAGAGCCTCACCTCTCGGCTACCTCACCGTACTACTGATACTCGCCTACTATGATTTACTATATACCCCCCCCCTCACCACTACTACTACTACACCTCCTACGCGCCGTCCTCACCTACGCTCAGGATAAGCAAGTAATAATTATACTGACTATAAAAATATCATTACTATTACCATATATAAATAACTCAAATATAAAAAAGAGTTCAGATAGATACGCTATATATATATAATTATAAATATATATATATAATATTATAAAAATAATAAAATAAATAAATTATAATAGATATAAAATAATAATAGAAAATAAATAAATAATATATATATAATAATAAAAATAATTAAGGACTACAAAACGACTAAACCACTATATAAAAGTTACCACCGTAAAACGAAAAGCGCAACCCTAATAAAGCCACCAAACTCCTAATCAGTACACACAGTTACATATAGCTATATTAAATCACTCAACTATGCTCGCATCATAGATGAATGTTGGTGTGCGTAGGTGCTGGGTGCTCCGATGTCGCGCTCAAGTGTGAAATATGTTGTAAGTAACGGATATAGCCCTCGTATCGTAACCGAAAAAAAAAAAAAAACAAACTGAAAAGCTCGATACGATGTCCAGTACAAAAACAATGTGTCGATAAGATGGCTCATGTTCGTGCTGATGGATGAATCAGTGATGTGCAGGCCAGGGGTGTGTGTGATGCCCGCACGCGACGCCACACAACAGTGATCGTTGACCAACCTGGTGGTGTGTAGGTCGCAAGAACCCAACAAGCCCAAGTAGCAGGATGTAGCTGGCACGCAAACCGAAACAACAACTCGCCACAACACTAGAACGCAGACAAACAATAACGCAGAACCACAAACACAGAGACAATACAGACGATAGTGTGCCTGTGTGTCGTGTGCTCGCCTCTCGTAGCTCGTGCTCGAGAATACAGTGAATACCCACCGGAGTGTCGCTGCCAACACACGGCACACGATGTAGACTGTGTGTGTGTGGTGTGATCGTGATGATGCCATGTACGCAGTGCTAGCTGACGCACACCAAAGGCCTACACGGAGCGAGAAGCCACCCGACAGCCAAAAACACGACCACAAGGCCGCAAGCAAGAGCACACCTCATGTGTCGTGAGAATGCAGTGCACGCAACCCCACGACACACGCAAGCACCGCAGCCTTAAGAGACACAAACCCGGCTGTCGTCCTCGTGTGGTGCTGCCCATGATTCTCGTGATGCCGTACACACCGGCAGCCAAGAAACACACAAGACCACACAAACCCAAAGCTCAGGCTACGATGACCGGGGGCAAACGCACCGCAACCACCGCAACCCAACGAACGAATATACGAAACGTCGACACAGCCGCAACCCCCCCAGACCGCCCAAACCACAGCACCACACAACATCAGTCCCCCAAGATGGTCTTGGGTGTGTGCCCACCACAGACAGACCAGACGCAGAACCACAGTTTGTTGATGTGTGAACCACCGAAAATTGTGTGACACCCAACACCCCCCCACCTCCCAGACCAACAGCCGCACGCGAACACGTCCAAACCCACCTAGCTGGTTGTTGGTGCTTGTGATCGTGGTCGGTCGTGATCGCTTGCTAGTCGAAATCGTACGTGTGTTGTGTGAGAAACCACAACACCAAAAAACCGCCAACCCACCCGGCCCAACCAGCCTGTGTGTGTGATGAGTTGTAGCTTGTGAGAGAAAAAAATGAAAAAAATGAGAAATAAATAAAAAAAAATGTGTAGTGTGTAGTGTGTGTGTGTGTTGTGTGTCTGTGTGTGTGTGTGATGTGATGATGTGTGTGTGTGTGTGTTGAAAAAGGAAAAAATGAAAAAAAAATGTGTGATGTGTGTGTACCACTATTATTATTTGTGTAGATGTGTTAGAGTATGGATGTGTGTGTGTGTGTGAAAAAAAAAATAGTGTGTGAATGTGTGTGTGATGTGATGTGTAGGTGTTAGTGATGATGAGTGATGCTCGCGCTCGCTAGTGCACGCTCGTGTAAGTGGTGGTGATACACCCCACGCCCGCCCCCCCCCGCCTGCGGCGTGTGCTCCGTGTGTCGTGCTGTAGCCTCGTGTGCGCCCCTCGTCGCCGAAATGAGAAAGATAATTGTGTGAGATTATTATAATAAAAGATTAAAAATATATACTTAAATTAATGAAAGAAGATTTAACAATTGCGATATGCCTAAATATTATATATTAGTTGTTTCATAATAAAGAAATAAATAATATAATTATAATATTTAAATAATATTTGTATTTTTACCGTAAAAAAATCGTATAAAGGCAAAAAGAACACGCGTCAACTTCCTTATTATCATCAATTGTTATTTATTTGAGAAAAAAGCTGCAGTAATAGAAAGCGAAATCATATTTCTCAATAATAATAATAATATAGAGGCATAAAAAACAAAAAATATAATCTGTCCATTGAAAACTATAGCGCAAATGAAATACCCCAATAACCCCAACATGAACACACACACCCCCGCCAGAGCAAACACGATACCAATAACAACAAACCTATAAAAACGACATTTGATAATCTTCAAACTTACCTATTTAATTAAAACATGACTTCATTTTGCTTTATGCTTGTATTTTATGGAGTGTTGTTTATCATCATCGAAGCCGACGGTGTTCTTTCTCTAAAAGATATTTATGAAAGCGCTCGCCGTATTCGTGGCTGATGGCATCAACATCTCATGGGAAATTCAGAGGTTTGATCAAAAATGTATCCTCATTCCTTTGGTGTTCCCTTGTTTATTCATTTGAATTTTAGTTATTTTTTTCTTCACTCTGAAGTTTTGAGTTTTGAATGCTCACAAAATTTCATTAAAGATGAAGTTTAAATGAGTGAACATCATTCTTCTCAACATCATTACGAGTATTATAGAAGAATTCGTCACTAAAATGTTACTTCATTTTTAGTTAATTGAAAACTTCTTTTAATAATTTACGCTATAAAATCTTGGATATTACTCACCATTTAATTAAATATTTTGCAGAACCGATCTATATTAAAAACAATTCATGAAGTTTATTCATGATCTCATATTTTGATAGGAATATTGGAAATTAATGATTTGGTCGCTCATTCTAATCCCACACACATCTGTAAATTTAGGAATTTTCGTGACAAAGATATCTTTTGCTCTCACCTCACCTTCAAAACGAACTTAATGATATATTTAATGATGACCTCACGTTCAAAACACACTTAACGGCATCTGTAATGATGACCTCACGTTCAAAACACACTTAACGGCATCTGTAACGATGACCTCACGTTCAAAACACACTTAACGGCATCTGTAACGATGACCTCACGTTCAAAACACACTTAACGGCATCTGTAATGATGACCTCACGTTCAAAACACACTTAACGGCATCTGTAACGATGACCTCACGTTCAAAACACACTTAACGGCATCTGTAACCGATGACCTCACGTTCAAAACACTTAACGGCATCTGTAACGATGACCTCACGTTCAAAACACTTAACGGCATCTGTAACGATGACCTCACGTTCAAAACACTTAACGGCATCTGTAACGATGACCTCACGTTCAAAACACTTAACGGCATCTGTAACGATGACCTCACGTTCAAAACACACTTAACGGCATCGGTAACGATGACCTCACGTTCAAAACACACTTAACGGCATCTGTAACGATGA
>JABUQX010001254.1:22500-25000 GCA_015478945.1 Trachelipus rathkii
CACACACACACACAATCAACACACCACACACACACACACACACCACACAGGATTGTCACACACACACCACACACACAGACACACCACACACACACACACAGAACACACACACACCACACACACACACGGATCACACAAATCCTCTTTATAAGCATTACACACACACACACAACACAACACACACACACACACAACACACACATATTTTTTGTGAGTTTGGAAAAATCAATTAAATAATATCCAGCTTGATGTGAATAAAATAAAATTGATTTTCCAACAATACTTTTAAAACTATAAGTGGTTCTAGGAAACTAATTGTAACATTCTATAAAATAAATTTTTAACATTTCGGTTTAGAAACACACACACACACACACACACACACACACACACACACACACACACACACACACACATCACACACACACACACACATACACACACACACACACACACATACACACCATACATCACACACACACACACACACTACACACACACACAGTTCACACACACACACAACACACACACACAACACACACACACACACACCACACACACCACACACACAACACACACACACCAACACACACACACACACACACACACACACACATATACACAAACATACACATACACATCACATACACACATACACCATATCACACATACACACATACACACATAACGTATAATTCACATGACTATTAACATATATCACATACACACATACACATATACATATACACATACACATACACATACACATACACATACACTACTACTCAGGGTTGCCAAGAGGAGCGGATAATCAAGCTAAAAAAAAAAAAAAAGGTAGTTTTCTGGAAACCTGGAGGTTGCCAAAACTAAAGACTAGAAAGCGATCGCTTCAATATTTGGGAAGTCACTCCTTTTTTGATTTCAAGCTGTGAAGATGCTTACACTATCCTTTCGTTGTTTAGTTTCGCGCTTAAAACTTCAATCGTCATTTGATTTCGAACTGTCAAGTCGTTCTTGGAATTTATATGATCCTTTCGTTTTAAAAGTTTGTCGGTTAAAAACCTTAGTTATTTAAGTGTATCGCCATTGTTGGTGTTAAAAAGCCGACTTGTTTAATCATTTGTTTGGTAATCGGGAATTAATCTATTATTTTATCAAAGCAAACTCTTTGAGAGTATTCAGATAGTTCTTTTAAAGTTTAAACATTCTGGAAAGCTTGTAACGGGTGAACTACCTTCTTTTCAAGCTTAAGAAGACAAACATTTTCTCAACAAGCTCGAAAAATAATCTTTAAAGAGTGTCATCCCACGTAACTAAATATTTCGGTTATAGTGAAGGCCCTAGGCTTTCCAGGAAATATACTTCTAAATAATCTAATCTTGCAATATAAGAAAATAAAACTAATCTTGTATTTGCCAATATCAAATTCTTTAAGAATTAGTCACGTTCTAACTTTGAACGAAATATTCAGATTTGCCCACATTACAAATCTTCCATTAAAATATAATAATCTAACTATATTATCCTGAGAATGTTTTTAACTTTGTTATTTTCTCTTCAAAAAAGTTAAGCTTGGATTCAAATTAATTAGTAAACTACTACCGTTTAGAAATGGATCGTTTGACGAAATTAGTTTAAACTTTTATCACGTGTATTAAAATTTCCTGCGTGTGAAATTTTCGTCAATTTTTGTTTGTGTGAAGAAAATTTGCTTATTGTTTAAATAATCAGATAAAGAAAATTCTCATTAAAAAATCGTCTTTCGAAAAAAGACTGAATTTAGTTTTGTTTGATGACACAAATGTGTATATATTCTTCATAAAGGTTTGCGCTTTAAAATAATCGCTGCGTTCAAATAGTCTGCAAAAGATCAGAAATTATAATATATATATATATATATATATATATATATATATATATATATAAATATAAAGTCTATATATATATATATAATATATATATAAATTATATATGATATTATAATTATATATATATATATATATATATATTAATATAATGAAGTTATATTTCACGCATATATTTTTTTGCTGCGTTTGTGAAGAAGTCGGTCTCTTAGATATATTTTTGTAGTATATTTTTTTTTTGTAGTCAACGGTATATGATATATGCATATATATCTAAACTGTTTCTTATAGTCGAGACTGTCTCCTTTTATATAAATTTAGCACTTATCCTTGTTAAAAGGGAAGTTACATAAGAGACATGATATCGAAAACCGCAGAACTCTGCTCGTGCAACCCTGCAGTGTCACGGGTTAGCTAAAACTCCAATAGAAAGATCGCGAGAGTTTATCACAAGTTGCTATTTTTTTTTTAAATCATGTTAATTTTTTATATGTTAATTTTTCTTTATTTTTTTTTTAAGGGGCTCGAGCGACGGAGGGACAGAGGGGGGACGAAGTCCCCCCCCCGTTAGTCCCCCGCTGAGGCCGAGAGACCCTGAATCTTTCCATCTTTTGTTTACCCGTGGTATATCCTTT
>JABUQX010001254.1:32500-42581 GCA_015478945.1 Trachelipus rathkii
CTTAATACAGAGTTATTTGAAAGTGCCACTTTATCAATTTTTTGTCGTATTTTTTATCCATCATGAGCTCCACAAAATCTTTTGTATGTGCTCCACCAGCTTTTGCAATTCGATAACTTAATTCGATATGAAGTCATCTTTTTCTGAAACGTGTGAGTAAAATGTACACTTTCTTTTAAACTATTGTGCACTTGGATTTTTCAAATTCGAATGTGTTTTCTAAAATATCGTTTTAAATAGTTCAGCTGGGTTTAAATTGCTATTACTCAAAACTTTCCACATTCAACACACAAAGCACTTGGTTCATTCTCATCACCTGTCCAGGTGAAACCATAAGAAAGAAAAGCCTCATATTTTCTGATTGTTTTTTTCCACCATGTAGTTTTTGTGAAGCTTTTGAAGTTGAACTGGCAATGGTCTCAGCCCTAGTAACATTATCATACTTTGTTACTAGAAAACTGCATATTTGCATTTGACTTCTTATTAATTTTTAAATTTAACCATTTATCCATTGTGGATAGTTTAATTTTATTCTAATAATTATATTCGTACAAACGTTTAATTCTAATAGTCAATCATTAAAAAACAAATGCTTTTAACATCGAAACTAGAGTCAAGTTCAACAGGGTCTTCTTTCTCAGCTGTGTCTCGTAGGCCCGTTCCCCTGCCTGTGGGTTCGCTAGACGGTAGTTAGGGACTGTAGAAATTTCGTTAATCCATTCATGCGCCTCACTAATTAGATGACGTGGCATTTGGCTATTTTTTTTAATATAGATACCACGCTCTAGCTGGTAACCCCTCCCATGCGCTGGAACACGTGCATGAGAGGGACCGAGCGTGGCAACCACTGATGGTGGATTTCGTGTAAGTTTCCCCCCCCCCCCTCGCATCACCTACCAGCACCAAGTGTGCGGAGTTACACAACTCCACTGCCCTATTCTATGATCTCCACCCCCATGTATTTACACGACTGTGTATCTACTGGGGGGAATGTCCATTTATGTACAGAGTTCTTACGACACGGACGGGTTACGTGCCCGGCGAGTGTTGGAAGGCTCACCCGACACGGGCGAATAACGTGCCGGGCGAGTCTTGGAAGGCTCACCAACCCCAAAGACATTGCATGGAGAGATCAGCCCCATTCACCCGCGGCGCTATTGAAAAATCGCCGCACTGCCTTCCATCAAGCGCACCTCTAGCAGCTTGATGGACTTCACCATTTTCAACTTCTTAAACATGGCGTGGGACCTCCCTGCTAGGTCACCAAGCCAGATGAATGCCAGCGCATTGAACTCTAGGACATTCTTACCCGAACGCTGCCTAACCCACTCTTCAATAGCGGGTACCTTGTATTAGTCAACCTTCCGCTGGACGACTGCATCAAGGGTGCAATCGTTCGCATCTGCTGCTACCGTGGTGTCAACAACCATAGCGGTAGCTCCCGAGTCCCAGAAAACCAAGTCCGGTCTTCGTCCACCTCCTGGAGTGGAAATAGCAGGCTCCAGGAGGACGTGCCAGCCCCTCTTTTCGAGCTCAGATTTAAAGAGCATTGATACGGTCGTGCCTAACCGTTCTAAGAGGGGCTACTGCCGGACATTCTTGCAGCACGTGCTCCAGGGTTTCCACCCTGTTGCACCCCAGATCACATCTTGTCGTGGCAGGTGGGACATCTCTCCCTCTGTCTCTTTCTCGTGTAGCAATCAGGCCCTGTCAGATCTTTACGGAATCGACATACACTGAACCCTGCATCAGGCGAGTACCATCGGCAATCCAGCTGTAACAGCCAGACCAAAGCCATCTCTAAAACTCCACAACTTGGAGTCTCCGTTGCCTCATGGAGGTAGAAATTTTGACAGCGGAGGCAGCCAGGGCCCATACGCTACCCTGGCGCTCCATCTCTATTTTAATGATTCAAACTGGGAACAGATGGTCTGCTCAAACTCCGGAATCCCAAGTCCACCCTGATGGGGCGGTTGACTGAACATGGGAACTGGGATATCCGAGGGTAGTTTCAAGAACTTCCTCAGCTCAGCTCGAACCATCCAGTCAGCCTCACGTAACGTCTTGATGATAAGACGCTCGTGCCTGAGACAAGTGTACTTGGGTAACAGATAGTGTTTGAGAAGAAACAACTTCTGTTGTGGTTTAAGGTAAGGCGAGGAGAGTTTCCTCAGCTTGTCCCTCAATTCCCCCCAAGGACCATTTTGCCACACCAGAGGAAGAGATCTTAACTCCTAGGTATTTATAAATACATGTTGAGTTCACCGTCGGCAGCTCGGTGCCTTCGACCACGAATGGAGTTGGGTCGTGCACGAACTGCTTGGACTTACCCAGCCAACTGAGTCTAACCGACGTGCACTTATGGAACCCGAGATCGAGACCCAAGGATCTCGCAGCCCTCGCCAGCGCAACCAGGCTTGCTTGCATACCTAGCCGTGAAGTGGCTAGGTGCACAACGTCGTCCGCAAAGGCCAGAGATGACACCAACTAGCCCCCCAAAGGGACACCCACATTATGGGGTGCATGCTTTAAGATGTAGTCCAGGACGACGTTAAATAGGACCGGTGAGAGAGGGTCCCGTTGCAGGAAGCCTCTACCCTGCTTCACCCAGTCGGTCTCCTGGTAGACCGATCTAAGGTAAGCGACTAGCGAAGGAGTCAAACCTAGCCCCCCCCCCAAAAGCGAAAGAAACCAGTCATTAGAAACAGAATCGAAAGCGCGCTTGAAATCTATGAAAGTGACATACAAGCAACGCTTCCTCTCATGTCTCGTCTCGAGCATCTTCTGTAACAGATAGATGTTTTGGGACGTAGATCGACCAGATCTGAACCCCGATTGAAAGGGGTTGTGAGCGACTACCTCCAATCTCTTAGCCAAGATCTTATGGAAGAGCCGAATCACATAGGCATGACACAGATTGGCCGAAAGTCCCCGAAGAGCTCAGGCTCGGGAATTTTGGGGATGAGTGTAACCCGCCTCCGCAAAAGCCCGGCCTGAGGATATGCCAAAAGGTCATTAAGGATCTCTAGAAGCTCCCCGCGTCTGAATGTTCCAGATCGCGGAAAGAGACCCCATCGACACCCGAGGCGCCATTCCTGCTGAAGGCTCCCATTGCCCACTTTAGCTCGTCCATAGTGACACGAGATCCAGCAGATCACAGGGTTTCAGCATTCTGACCAACTGACATAATTGCGCTGTCAGTCAGTCACGGCAACTCCTGGCGACTTGTCAGGTATTCGCGCCACTCACGACATACATTGTCTGGTGGCACCCGATGTTCCACGTACGCCTCCCTGTCCGTGATATAGGTCATCGCCTTATCACGGGTATACAGGGATTGGAGCTTGGCATACTCACGTCGCTTTCTTTGGCCTCTGGAGGCCGGGGGGTCAGAGGTAGCAGGAATCTGAATAGGATTCCCGACGTAAGGTCGGTTCCGGCCTTCCAAGTCGAGAAAGGTCTTAAAACCTCAACGAGAAAGCAACTGCCTAAGGTCCTCCTCCTGGATTAGAGGAAGACCCGGCTCAACAAACCTCGCCTGTTCAACATCATCTTCATCAACCAGATCAACAACCTCGAGACCGTCCGGAAGGGCGTCAGGGACCGCCATCGCCCCACCCTCAACCCAGGCAACATCGGCAGCCAACACATTCGAACCCACGTACGGAGCCTCCGCCACCATCGGAGGGACCTGTGCCCGTAGAGTCGGGACCACACGGTCTTGTTCATGCAACAGACGAGCTAATGTGTCTTTGTAGACAACTGATTTACGCTTACCCTTGATGGCTTCAAGGGTCCGATGTGGGAATAAAGCGTGTAAGGCCATGTTTAGATGGGGTGTATTCAAGGCCACCAGCCGGATCTCTTCCCATGCAACTAGGGATATCTCCTCGTCTGACCACCGAGGTTTCACCCTCCAAGTGGCTTGGCGGACCTCTGTATCGTACGATTCACGATGCGCGCGCTGATAGTGCACGCGCATCCCTGACAAAGTGTCGAACGCCGATGGGCAGACAGGGCAGTTGACTCTGTTAATCTGCTCCATGCCTTCCGTTCCCATGACCTGATCCTACAGGGAGATTCACTGGAGGGAGTAGATGGTACAAGGGGGCTCGAGGCCCCAACAAAAGGTACGCGGGGAGAATTGGGACTGGTGTTAGCTAAGTGATCGCTGTGAAAGCCCGGTCAGGAATACTCTCTTCGGAAAGAATGAAATCCAATCGAGGAAACCCCTAGCAACTGTACAAGTACAGCCGAAGGGATGATCCTACAACCCCAGACTCACCCAGCGAATCTTAGTTTCTAACGGGACCTATCGGAGGTCTCCAGTCGGTAATCAATGGTTTCTGAAGCGCGATTGAAAAGGAGCTTAAGAAAGCAGACCAGTATCAACCTAGCAACAGAGTCATAGTTACTCTCGCCGTTTACCCGCGCTTCATTGAATTTCTTTTATGTTTTTTATATTGAGATTAAATATTTGCACTCCTCCATATAATTTGGTTTGTGTGTTCCTCTGGTAACTCCGGATAATTTGTTTCATCACCTATAGGAATATTAAGTTGCCCATTTTTTAATGTTGATGGGATGTTCCTAAATTCTTGGCGAATGTTTTTCATAAGTTCCCCTAGTACCAAAATATGAATGTTGGAATTTTGGGGGAATTTCGTAGAAAATTTGGTTGAATTTGAAATTCTCTGTGATATGGAAAGAACTTCATGATTTCGGTTAAAAAGGGATTGTACTTCTTTGGTCTGCATTTATATCTGTGTTCCTAATTTGTTTTCTCATTTGTTCCTTTATTCTTTTTAATTTAGTAACGTCATTGAAAATTGGTGTAACATTGGCAGGAACAGTTTCCCGCCTAACTCCTTCAGGCAATGTGTTGTCATCTTCGACGATGTAATTGCTAGTCTTTAAAGTGCGACAAATGGCCGAGAAAAAGTGTTCTTGGCATTTTTAAGGATAGCCTGCGAGTTATCTGTAATATTTAATAACAAAACTTCCTCGGTACTTAAATTTTCCCTTCCTCTCCTACCGGGAATGTTTCACAGAAAAAATGAATTAAATTAAGGCTATGAAGAAAATTAAAAGAGGGATCTTTATTTATTTTTTATTATTATTAATGTTATTTTATAATAAATTGAATAAATTAAATAAATTTCATCAATATTAATTTTTTGAATATAAACAAAAGGTCATTATTTCAAAATCCTCAAATTCCAGTGACCATAATAATAAATATATAAAATAAACATACATATTATATAAGGTATATCATACATTATATAATATATATTTTTTACACTGGGAGGGGACCAAAATTAAATTCCATTAAGAATTTAATTTTGATGAATATGTAAACTAAATTTGAAAACCAACGTCATTTTATTTAGGTTCTTGTCTTTTCAACTATTTTCAAGTCCATTTTGACAACCGGAGGAGAGGAAAGGTAACCACAGTTTGATAATGCATTCAAATGCTTCATCAGAAATGTTTTGACACTTCTCTCGTTTCTCGTATTGAATCATAAAATTGTTTTCGGAATAGTTTTTTACATCTTTTTCTTTGGAAACTATTTTGTTGCAGAAGGAATCGCAATGTGAATCTCATTGAAGATTGCGCTTAATAAAAAGACGGTTGCGATAATAAATTTATATTATATATATATATATATATATATATATATATTTTCTATATCTATATTATTAAATATATATATATATATATATATATATATTATATTAATATAATATATATATATATATATATATATATATATATATATATATATATATATATATATATAATCTGAATTTAAATTGTTTTTTATATTGAGATTAAATATTTGCACTCCTCCATGTAATTTGGTTTAAGTGTTCTCTGGTAACTCCGGATAATTTGTTTCATCACCTATAGGAAGATTAAGTTGCCCATTTTTTAATGTTGATAGGATGTTTCTAAATTCTTGGCAAAAGATCTTAAAATCAGAGTCAAAGTTAATGGTTTGAACTTTGGGAATAAACTCTGAGTTTAAGTTATCTTGTTGTAACTTTAGCGCTTTAAAAGCGGATTGTACTTTGGTGAGAGTCCGGTGAGCCCATGTTATAGTCTCTTTTACAATACAATTTGTTTTCTCATATTGTTTTCCCTAACAGTAAATCTTTTTTTAAATGAGAATGAATGTTTCTACGTAACGTCGGAGGAAACAGAATTTTCACCGCCTAAACTCCTTCGGTCAATAGGTAGTTGAATCATCTGGGAGATGTAATTGCTTGTCTTAAAAGGTTGCGACATATGTCGAAGGAAAAGTGTATCTTGCGCATTTTATAGATAGTCCTGCGATATCTGTAATATTTTAATCAAACTTCCTCGGTATTTATTTACTCTCATCCTACCAGGGAGAATGATAGTTCACGCGAAATAAACGAATTAGAATTAAAGGTTAATGAAAGAAAGAATTTAAAGGCAGGGATCACTTTCAAGAAATAACCTACAAGTTTGATAATGCATTCAGAAATGCTCTATGCAGGAATGATCTCTGACACGTTGCTCCTCGTATTCTCGAGTATTGAAATCATATTAGATATGTTTTCGGAATAGTACTTTTTACCATCTTTATTCGTTTGGAACAAAATATTATTATTTTGGCCACCAAGCCCGGAATCGAAAATGATGAATATCTAAATTGAAGATTGCGCTTATAAAAATAGACGGTTTGACGATAATTAAATTATAATTTTATTACTATAATAATTTATATTATATGAATATTATAAAATATAAATGATATATGAAGGTTAATATATTTAGTAATATATATACTCAATAATTACTAGTACATATATATGAAAGTATAAGTATATAGACATACCTTATAATTGTATAATGATAATATCAAATATATTATTAATTATAATGATAATATAAGTATATATATTATATTATAACTTATATATAACTTATATATATATAATATATATATATATATATATATATATATATATATATATATATATATATAATCTGAATTTAAATTGTTTTTTATATTGAGATTAAATATTTGCGCACCTCCATGTAATTTGGTTTAAGTGTTCCTCTGGTAACTCCGGATAATTTGTTTCATCACCTATAGGAAGATTAAGTTGCCCATTTTTGAATGTTGATGGGATGTTTCTAAATTCTTGGCGAATGTTTTTCATAAGTTCCCCTAGTACCAAAATATGAATGTTGGAATTTTGGGGGAATTTCGTAGAAAATTTGGTTGAATTTGAAATTCTCTGTGATATGGAAAGAACTTCATGATTTCGGTTAAAAAGAGATTGTACCTCTTTGTCTGCATTTATATCTGTTCCTAATTTTTCTCATTTGTTCCTTTATTCTTTTTAATTTAGTAACCTCATTGTAAATTGGTTTAACATTGGCAGGAACAGTTTCCCGCCTAACTCCTTCAGGCAATGTATTGTCATCTGAGACGATGTAATTGCTAGTCTTTAAAGTGCGACAAATGGCCGAGAAAAAGTGTTCTTGGCATTTTTAAGATAGCCTGCGAGTTATCTGTAATATTTAATAACAAAACTTCCTCGGTACTTAAATTTTCCCTTCCTCTCCTACCGGGAATGTTTCACAGAAAAAAATGAATTAAATTAAGGTTATGAAGAAAGAATTAAAAGAGGGATCTTTCAAGGATAGTTGATTTTTAAATTTTTACTGAAAAAAAAAACTTTACAACTATTTAATTATAGGGGGGGGGTATTATTAATCATTAAAAAATTTATATATAAAAAAAATGGGGAAAGAAGTCCTCTTTATAGTAGCTGATGTTCTTTCCTCATATGTGGTAAAACTAAATACCAATTCGACTATCCGTTTTTTTTATCTAAAAAAATGTATATATAATAGTTTTTGTATTATTATTATTTTTATTATCAGTGGCCACTGAATATTGATGGTCTTTAAATAATTTTTTTTTGTTATTATTATTATTAATGCCCAAAAATTTAGGCAGAGCAAAGAATATAGTCTTTGCTCCAAAGATGTTTATAAGGGTCTGGTACTCTGCCACTCCTTTGTCATATCTCGTCATTGCTTGCATCATGATTTACAAAGCTAAGCATGACTCGCCCTTTTGCTTGAGGCTTCATTCATATGTAAACAAAAAAGACAGTGAAATAGGATCAAAAATAAATTTTTTGAATCGTTCACTTAAATTTTTTCTTATATTTATTTTTTATTATTATTAATGTTATTTTATAATAAATTGAATAAATTAAATAAATTTCATCAATATTAATTTTTTGATTAAGAGAAGGTCATTATTTCAAAATACTCAAATTCCAGTGGCCATAATAATAATATATATAAACCAAAAATAAAACAATAAAAAATAAGTCATAATAAAATAAAAATAAATTCCTATAATTTTATATAAGGTATATCATACATTTATATAATAATATAGATTATTTACACTGGGAGGTGGACCAAAAATTAAAATCCATTAAGTGATATTTAATTTTGATATGTAAACTAAATTTGAAAACCAAATTTATTTTACATTGTTTTTCTTCAAATACATATCATGTCCATATGTATCATTATGATAACGTCTTTTTATTTAGGTTCTTGTCTTTTCAACTATTTTCAAGTCCATTTCGACAACCGGAGGAGAGGAAAGGTAATCACAGTTTGATGATGCTTTCAAATGCTTCATCAGAAATGTATTGACACTTCTCTCGTTTCTCGTATTGAATCCTAAAATTGTTTTCGGAATAGTTTTTTACATCTTTTTCTTTGAAAAATATTTTGTTGCTGGAGGAATCGCAATGTGAATCTCATTAAAGATTCCGCTTAAAAAGACGGTTGCGATAATAAATTCCTATTATATATATATATATATATATATATATATAATATATATAATATATATATATATTATATTATAATATATATAGTATATAATATATATATTAATATTAATAACTATATATATATATATCATATATAATATATTATATATATATATATATAGAAGATAATGATAATAATAATATAATAGTATATATATATATATAGTTAATATTAGTACAATCAAAATTGGTTTTTATATTGAGATTAAATATTTGCACTCCTCCATGTAATTTGGTTTAAGTGTTCCTCTGGTAACTCCGGATAATTTGTTTCATCACCTATAGGAAGATTAAGTTGCCCATTTTTGAATGTTGATGGGATGTTTCTAAATTCTTGACGAATGTTTTTCATCAGTTCCCCTAGTACCAAAATATGAATGTTTGAATTTTGGGGGAATTTCGTAGAAAATTTGGTTGAATTTGAAATTCTCTGTGACATGGAAAGAACTTCATGATTTCGGTTAAAAAGGGATTGTACCTTTTGATCTGCATTTATATCTGTGTTCCTAATTTGTTTTCTCATTTGTTCCTTTATTCTTTTTAGTTTAGTAACGTCATTGTAAATTGGTGTAACATTGGCAGGAACAGTTTCCCGCCTAACTCATTCAGGCAATGTATTGTCATCTGGGACGATGTAATTGCTAGTCTTTAAAGTGCGACAAATGGCCGAAAAAGCATGCTTAGGGACATTGCAAAACATATCGGAAACAAGTTACTGATAATAGTTAATAACAAAACTTTTGTGGTTTACTTATTCTATATTTCAGAAATTCGAACATATTAAACAATCCCATTATAGGAACATTGACGAAATATCGATTGAAAGACTAAAAGATCAAACATTTAGTTTTATTTAATAAATGGAATTATTTTTTAAAAATTTTCATCAAATTTACTCAATATACTCAGTATTCGGTAGTCAATGTTGTTGCACTTGGCAATTTGGGTCCTTTGAAATTCCAATTTGAGATTTAAAATGTAATTTTTCAATTTAAAAGAAATGAATTTTCCATCTTGATTGCTTAGAAATTCAAGCTTGTGTTTTACTTCGCGCATTTTCTAATTTCAAAGAAATCTATTTTACATCTTAGTAAACTCATCTATTAGTGAAGCAAAAATCTGAAGTGGACTTGAATTATCTAGAATTGTCAGAAATACAGAGTGATCGCGCTGCT
>JABUQX010001255.1:2500-7500 GCA_015478945.1 Trachelipus rathkii
TAAAAGGAGTTTATTATATAGCCTGCAACAATTTTCTCTCAATCTCCAATTTTAAACTTAATAGTGACACATATTGACTCCCTCTTGACATCATTTGATTGACACTTTTAATTTATATGAATGAAAGGATGTACAAACAAATTTTTTATTTTTTAAGAAAGATTTTTGTTAAAAAAAATTATTAAATTTTTTTTTTTTTAGACTCAAAGAAGATTTTTATTATTATTATTTTCAAATGAGGATGTAGGACACACATTTAGAAAGGGTCCTGTATCTGAATTCACCTAAATAAAATCCAAAAAAAACAAATTTTCACCCATTTTGATGTTTTAAAACTACCGATTATATTCACAGTAACATGGTTTTATAATGTTTTCTAATAACTTATAAGTATTTTAATAACTGTAGCAGGAAAACAATTTTAAAACATTTTATCTAAAACTCTTTTTAGATTTTAATGGTTTTCCTAAATTTTCAAACATTGTTTAGTAAGGAAGTAGTTTTTTTTAAAGTTCTTTTTATCATTAAAACGTTTCGACAAAATTACATTTATCCATTTTTCTCAACTTCCTTTCACTTGGACTCTTTCAAACGCCTTCAATCAAGACATGTTGGTCTTCAAATTCGCACTGGTTTCCTGACTTTTCCCAATTTTTTGGGAATTTGGTAGTTCTGGTCTTTGCCAACCAGCGAAGACAAAATATATACAATTGTACTTTATACGTACACACACACACACACACACACATATATATATATATATATATATATATATATATATATATATATATATATATATATATATATATATATATATATATACATATATATATATATATATATATATATATATATATATTCCTCTTTCACTGCATTGAGAAATAAAAATATATATTTATTCCATATTTTTTTCGTTAAAATACTTTTCTCTTTCGCATTTTTTTAAAGAACTGCACGAATTTATATTCCCGAAACTCAGTCGAAAAAGCCTTTTTTTATATATATATTTACTTATTTATTCCTTTATCTATCTATTTAGTTATTATTTATTTTAACTATAAATTTTATTATATTATGTATAAAATTGCAAAGTTTTATATGTATATTTTTATTTATATATATATATATATATATATATATATACTGTAAATTTCCGTGTATATATGTATATTTGAATATCTCTGGTATTTACTTAGCTTCTCCTTATTTACACTTTTAACATATATATGTATTAAACAGAACAACTTTAACTAATAACTACCTGCTGAATAGCCGATGTAACAATGATAAAAATCACTTGCTAAATGTTTCATCCACGCTTGTTTGGCCGAATCTGGGCTAGCAGATGACCCAGTGAGTTGACATTTGCTGCGATGGTTTAAAGAAGAACAAAAGTGAACTTCTGCGGCGTGTAAACTCACCGGGCGGGATACAGCACTTCTTTGTCACATCAGGCGCAGGTCTGTTTGACCTACTTGGTATGGACAGGAAAACTGCATTCTATGTTTTCTAACAGATGAATCAATCTCTTCCTTCGGCCTTCACGTCTGCTTTGATCATCTTCAACATGATCAATCAGCTGCCACGTTGAAGGCAATTCAAATCATAGTGAAATTGCTGAGATGCTATCAAACCTATCACGCTGTTCTTGAAGATAACTGATAGCATTCATCTTATCAGCTCCATATCTTACAGGGGTTTAATCATTGTTTAACTCTGGCGGGCATGCTGTTTGATGCACTTGAAGGTGGACAGAGAAACGTTGGGGATCTGTTTGGGCGAACAGTACTATTCACTACAGAGCATTTCGCTTTCTTCTTTAATTCGTCGTGGCGTAGTGAATCAATCACTTACGCAGTCATCTGCTGGGGCCAGGTTAATCAGCAGGTGAACTTAATAAAAGAGGTATTTTTATCATTTATATATATATATATATATATATATATATATATATATATATATATATATATATATATATAACATATATATATATATATATATATATATATATATATATATATATATATATATGCTATATGTATATATATGCTATATGTATATATATATAATAATAATAATAATATATATATATATATATATATATATATATATATATATATATATATATATATATATATATATATATATATATATATATATATATATATATATATATATATAAAATATTTGTTAATATATATATACATGCAAATATATACGTTTTTATATATGAAAGTTATATATATATATATATATATATATATATATATATATATATATATATATATATATATATATATATATATATAGATAGATAGATGGATAGATAGATATAGATATATATACGGTATATATAATACCACGTTTTCCTATTTAATTTTTTTAAAGAAGGCATTTATTACAATGCTTCCATATCAAAATCTGACGACGAGCTATTTCCTTCAAAAACAACATATATAATATATATATATATATATATATATATATATATATATATATATATATATATATATATATATATATATATATATATTTTTTATATATATTACTATCATATATATATATATATATATATATATTGTACTTGCTATTCAATGAGGGAATTGTGTATCAGCTCCTACTAAACAGCCGAACACTTTTCCCAACCACAACTACCTCTAACGCGCATACGAACGGATGCTGGAAAATAGTTGTGGTTAGCCAAAAATAAAGGAATTCGTTAAAATTACTACAATAAAATAAAATATTGTAAACGTTGTTGTTGTACAAAATATAAAAAATAATGATGAATGAATGATTGTTAGCTCTCTTCAAGTATAAAATTTAAAAATAAAAATGATTCCAAATCATAGAATGCCAGAAAAAGGATCAGTTTCCTTTTATGAATGATATTTGTAATATCATTTACGAGAAATAACCCTCAAGATATTGTACAGTATCTTAATTATTAGTGATGAAAGCACATAAAAATCTCGACTAACAAAAAATTGACATAGCAATTTCAGAGGCAAGTTATGAAAACTTTTCCACATGTTAGCAATGTAATATAATTACTTCTATAGGAAAAAAAATTATATTTTTACTAGTAATTAACTACTAGTATAGTAGTTAGATATACACTAAGAAAATCAGTGTAAAATGCAGATCAAATGGGGTGAATTTGAACTCTGAATTTGAAGCCATAAATGAAAAAAAAACTGATTTCAAATTTTCACAAAAGAGTGAATTTTGACCCTTCGTAATGAGCCAAGGGGGTCGATTCAGATTATGAAACCAAGGTAGCATAAAAAATGGAGTTTGTGTTTCTGTGGATATATAATTTGTATATATACTCTAAATAATTGAAAAGAAATAAGTTTCAATCGAAACTGTCAAAAGAGGATTGCCAGAATCTCGGCCAAGAAATTCTCACCGGCTCTTCTAACTTTAAATTTTAATCATTCTAAAAGTAAATATACAAGCGTTCTGAAACTAGCAGAGTATCTAAATTATATAGTGAATAATATATATACAAAGTTTCGTGTCTAAATCGACCAATAAATAAAGAAAGTAGATGCTCTTATGTTCTATAATATTCAAAATAAAATCGATATATATATATATATATATATATATATATATATATATATATATATATATATATATAAAATATATATATATATATATATATATATATATATATATATATATATATATATATATATATATATATATATATATATATATATATATATATATAGATATATATATATATATATATATAACAACATATACTATATATATATATATATATATATATATATATATATATATATATATATATATATATATATATATATATATATATATATATATATATATATATATATTAGATTGTCTTTATTTTTTAAGTTATTGTATTTATATACAGATCCTCATATCATCTTAAAGTATTTCATTCCAAGTTTGAGATCAATTGGGTGGCAACAACACGTGCCTCGATGGGAGTTAAAAGTTGCTATGTTGAGGCTAATAGGCTTTTTCAAAGTATTAACTTGCGGCAGTTGTTATGCTGCCTCGGGTGGGTTAGTACGTGCGTTTTTATACCTTGGTTATACGTAAATGTCCTGTCAGATGAAGTGCACACTGCACAGTGATCAGGAGTGTATTAAGATAATTTCCTTTTACATAATATTACAGTGTTTTAATATATTTTTAGGTTATTATTAAAATTAAATATGTCACGGAAAGAACTGTTTCTCATCGGTTCAATGAAAAATCAAATAACCGGGAGTAAACTCCCCTCTCGAGGAGATGTTTTACGTGTCCTATTTTATAACTTGCGTACAGTAAATTTAAATTTACATGATAGTGCATCTCTTGTAATTGATGAATGTTTATTGTTCTGGAGAAAGGCACGTATACCAACGCAAGATCGTTCGGACTGCATCAAGAAATGTAAAAAGTTATACGAATATCATCGCGGACTAGAAAAGCACAAAAAAAAGAAAGAAGTGTTATGTAGACAAAAAGAAAAAGAATTTGAAGATAGTCTAGATGATCTGTTCGATATATGCCATGCAAATGCAATGGATATGATCAAAATAGAGGAAGATAGAAAGTTTTTACATATGCAGCGACAAAAAGGACGTGTTGGTTGCATGTTGGGTATAGATAAGAAGGTAACAGCCGCAGAAGTACGGAAGGCTGAACGAGTAGCAAAGGAATTAAAAAGAAGAGAAAAGCAACTTTCGACCACTACAGATTCAGGTTAGTGAAGTTATGTAATTCAATTTTAAATAACTGTAATTTTTTACCAATTTGCACTTACTGTCAACCTGATGTTTCTTACATATTATATTTCACAACGCTATTGTCTGTCATAATATCGAGTAATCGTAGTTTGAAATGTATATTTCAGAATGTAATTATTTGTTATCCTCATCGAGGATAGCAAAACTCAAGACTCCCAGATAGAAACTACAGCAGAAACTATTCAATCATCTAGCAATCCAGGTACG
>JABUQX010001255.1:12500-15000 GCA_015478945.1 Trachelipus rathkii
TATTATTCACTCATGTTAACAAAAATTATTTCAAAGTTTCTTAAAATAATTAGGAGTTGTTATATTATTATTATTATTATTATTATTATTATTATTATTATTTATATTTATTATTATTATTATTATTATTATTATTATTATTATTATTATTATTATTATTATTATTATTATTATTGTTATTATTATTATTTACAAGTTGGAAACGAACGTTGTAAATAGAAATCAAATTATTATTTTACTCTACATCAGATCGTAAAAACATACGTTTTACCTTACTTGTGATTGGATGATGCAAGCCTTAGCTCAATTCACCAGCCAGATTGACTGAGAATTATAGCATGTTCCTTGTGATTGATGGTAATCCTTTGTCTCAATTCATCCCTCCAGATTAAGTCAGAATTATATATGTTCCCTTGTGAGTCTAAACTCGTTTCAAACTATAGTCGCTTTAACTGTCAACCTGTGAACAAGTTCCCTACTCTATCTTAAAAGTGTTCCATTTCCAGGAGGAGTTCGATATGGTCCGTCTTAATAGGTATACCTCTGTACAAGACATCATCCAGTGGGAAGTTAAGATACCGGGTTGTGGAGTTGCATTCTTATATAAAAGAAACCCGAATGGAACTGAATTCTTCACGTGTGTTAGTAATTCATCATATTACAACACGAGACGTGTTTACATGAGTCCCGATGAATTACTGTGTATATGTAAACACACCGAGGCCTGGCTTACTGATTACTTTAACCCTAATGCAGCTTTAAACTACTCGAAAACAGTTATCAGCCAGAGCATAGGATCCAAGGGCAAGCAACTTACTCTAACCTTCTCTAAACATGTGAACACCATCGGAGTGGAAGTTAGACTATGGGAGCGACGAAACGGCTTAGAAGTATTTGAACGTACTTCACATGGATTCTTCATCTCAGGAATACAACAGCTGAAGTGTATGTCAGAGGTAGGCGGAAGGGTGATAAGGCATATGAAGAGAGTGAGTGTGTTATCTAACTATGTGTCAGTCGTTCATTATATGTTATACGAGGAATACTACGCATTCAAGAAAATGCTGGTTGATGATTCTGAAACTGTTATTAAACGATTCCTAGACACTATTGATGTGCAGAAATTCATACATCTACTTAGAAAACGATGGGCGGTAAGCATCTATGCTGACGATCCAGAGACCAAACATACTATGATATCTGAGAGGGAGCTTTTTACATATGTGCTTTCGGATGGTATTGATGAGACACGTAGCTACATGATAGACAACGATATAAATGATTGGTATATTTGTAAAGATTTACAGAGTATTAATCTTGAGTCTACGTGAAGTTTCTGTGAATGTCTATAACAGTGTTATACACCCTTATAAATATATTTAATATTATTGTAAACGTAATTAATGATAAAATATTTAATAATCTTGTGAATATATTTAATGTTAAAATATGTACGTCTGTGATTATTAAAGTCGTATTCTTGTATACCTTATTCTGATTGGTTGAGAGAAGAATATCATTTCATTCAGGGACTGTTTCCACTTGAGCTTCATCAGTAAGAGCTTACTCGTTGTGGTGACATGATGGCATCTCTCTCAACCTGTACACTTGTTGATGGTGTCTTTACGAGATCCTTCGTTATTCCCAACGCTGTGACATTCATATTTAATCGTAGACCGTGTGGAAAGCAATACATTGCTTGTATTCAAGCCGTAAGATCAAATAACATGCCACTGATCATTTCTGTTGAAGAATTCACACGGATAATTGAAGCCGCAGTAGCATGGTTGAAGGGTAAGTGTGTTACTGATGATGTTTCGTATCGTAGTGAAATATCTATTCGTGAAGACAATAAGAGAGGAGCTAATAGAATAGTTGCTGATTTCTCGTCACATCTCAATATTAAAGGTCTTGATGTACGCAACTACTGGCAACCCATCGATTGTTCGAGCTTCATGCATACATCTTTCGGCTTCTCAATTCACACATCTGAAAATATTACAGCTTTGATTAAAATGAAAAACGAATTAGCAGTCCATCTTGACGATGTTGCTATTCTCGAGGACTTAATACATATAGCTCACGGAGTAATCTACGAAATTTACACTGAAGTACATGGTCTACCGTACAACGAAGTATACAGGAACATGTTAATGGCCATCAACCCTGAAAAGTTTACTTCTCTCTGGATAGGGCGAATGTCTGCTGTTGAACCTAAATATGCAGAAAAATGGTCAATGTTTGCAGAATGCATTTATACTTACATCCTTTCAAGTGGGCTTGAACCCCTGGAGAGGTATATAGAGCAATGTCAGTCAGTGTTGATTCCAATGTGACCTGCTTAATGCTCTAGATCGTTATAAAGGTTCTGTGAAAGCCTGGAGTAATGTTATTTATTTATTTAACATCAACACAGAAATATTTATACTTGATATCATTGTAAACATATTTATTAGCCTTATATATATATATATATATATATATATATATAGATATATAT
>JABUQX010001255.1:45000-96842 GCA_015478945.1 Trachelipus rathkii
GATTCACATAATTATCAAATGACCAGCCTTGATATAAAATCTGTTTACATCAACGCTCGCACAGGAAAAGCTGTTAATATAATCATAGAAATTTTTTTCATTTCAACAGAACTGGAACTTAAAATAAGAATTAAAAACTTATAATTTTTTTCACAAAGGATACCTTCATCTTTTCCAACAATAATCTTTATCTCCAACCTAATTCCTTAGCAATGGGTTCATTAGTCCTTTAACGTTATCCTGGTTTATGACTTTTTACACATTATAAGTCTTCTTGCCTTCCTAATTGTCCTTCTAACATCCGCCCCGCACTCTACAAAAGATTTGTGGATGACATTTTTTTGCTATTCACTGACAATGATTAAGTATCTCCATTCCTCAATTACCTCAATAAACAATTACTAAATATAAAACTTCACCAAAAAAGAAATGATATTTCCTTAAAATTCCTAGATTTATTAATTGTGATAAATAGATCAAATTTCTCCACAGAACTCTATAGTAAAAATGCTTTTACAGGAATAGGATTAAACTTCTTCAGTCACTCACCTTCTATTATAAATACAACAGCGAAACAAACCCTCTTACATAAAGCTTGATATTTATCTACCAGTTTCCATTTGGTGCATTAAGAATTTGAGCGTTTATTAAAATATTTCAACTCAAGCTTATATCAATCATACTTCTCTAATTTACCTACTTATTAATGCTTTTCTAGGCAAAATACTAAACCACAAAGCACATATTTAAACTTGCCTTAGGAAGTTCAACTATTATTTCTACCTTAAGATCTAACAAAACTTCTAGAAGACTGTTTCCATCAAAGGTTAATCTGGTATTCACTTCCAAAGTTCAACATAGGTTTAATTCTATCCCTTATCATAAGGAGAGATTCTTGACGCTTCACTCTCTTCCATCATTCACAAATTCCCTTGTGACAATTGCAAAGCCGTCTATATCGACAGTAATGTTCGCCAATTCTCTGTTAGAGTGGATTAGCACAAGAGTGTTTCTCCCTGTACTAGTATTTTTTTGTGCAACCCATCGCACTCAAACATTAAAGAATATTATCGTAATTAAACCACACCAAGAGTGTTTTTCCCTTATCCATAATACAACCATAATACAACCATAATAATATACCATAAACCATAATACAACCAATCAACTACCTAATCTGAGCATAAAACTTTTTATATCGAAAGTCTGAAACCAACATTAAAGGGCGACATATTTTTAAATTACAAATAAGATAATACTGAATGATGATTTTAATTAGTTTTGCCTTCTCCAATTTGATGAAAAGCTCAACCGCTAAGTGTAAAATTGCAAATGCGATCGTTAAGAATTCTAACTATGTACTATTAACTATATATTAATTGCAAAACTGTAATACTCATTATTGCTACAATTTCAAAAGAAATCTTCTTTGTTTATTATTTAATTTACATCAAATATGATAGTATAATAATCATTACAATGCTTTAATAGTTTAAGTTCTGCTTGAAGATGGGAGTTGCATCTCTCGAAGCGTACAAAATAAAAATATGATATTCAGGTAATTGGTTTTTCTTTTCATCATTAAATTAAATTTCCCCCCAAATAGATCACCCGGAATGATATATATATATATATATATATATATATATATTATATATATATATATATATATATATCATATATATATATATATATATATATATATATAATATATATATATATATATATATATATATATATATATATATATATGTAACATATTATGTTATATTATATTATTATTATTATTTCCCATCTGTATTATTATTATATATTATTATTATTAATATTATTATTATTATTATTATTATTATTAATATATATATATATATTATTATATTATATATATACATATTATATTATATATATATTATATATTATTATTATTATTATATTATTGATATTATATATATATATATATATATTATTATATTATTATTATATATATATATTATTATATATATTATTATACATATATATTATTATTATATATATATATTTTATATATATATATTATTATATATATTATATATATATATACATATATATATATATTATTATAAAGATATATATATATATTATTATATATATAATATATTCTATATATATATATATATATTTATACATATATATTATTATTATATATATATACATATATATTATTATATATATATATATTATATACATACTATATATATATATATATATATATATATATGTTATATATATATATATATATATATATATATATATATAATTTTGCACTGTTTTTTAAATTAATTTAATTTTTCATAACACTCTTTTTCCACCTTGCTTTCATTTCCATTTTCTCCCTAAGGAAAATAATATCAATTCTTTCCATCAAACTGGAATTTTATTCCCATTTTGTGGCAAATATTTCTGCAAAATAAAGCAGTCGAGCCATTATCAAAATTTATAAAATAACGAAACTTGAGAATTGATTTACCTTTTTTCCAGAACAAAATGTTAATTCCCATAAGTATACATTAATTTTAATATAAAAATATATACGTTTGTTTTCTTATGTATATATGCAAATTTACGATAAAGGAAACCTTGAAGTTTACAAAAAGGTTTAAGTTTGGAATTTTCCAAATTTTTAAAACTAAAATGTAAAAAAATCAAGTTTATATATATATATATATATATATATATATATATATATATATATATATATATTTATATATATCTATATCTATATATCTATATATATATATATATATATATATATATATATATATATATATATATATATATATATATATATATATTTGAGTAGGTACTGTTACAGACCATGAAATAAGTCCACCAGAGTTGCGGATGAGAAAACTAATTTTTCAGTCGGGATCAATGGCTGGTATGACCCAATACACGGCGTTTGAAGGTGTGCAGGTCAAAGAGGTATAGAAATTGAAAAAGGAAATGAGTTCAGGACTTTACAATTCTTTTATCTGTAAGAATGAGCACAGCGATTATGTCTTGGGTCAGAGAGCTTTACAGAGAAAGGGTGAAATTGTGTGGAAAGCCGAGTCCAACTCACTAGCTTGCTTCAATGGAGGAGATTTGCTACAATATGTTTCAGAAAGTGGTGTTTATTGTAACAGTGATAGTGTAAGGATAGTGAAGTAACTGTTCACCGGTCAGAGAGATAAAAGAGAGAACCAGAGGGACAGGAAGAGTTGATAAGATAAAATACCCTAGGTAACACTTTCAGATAGAAATATTTAACCGGAATGATCATGGCCGTTTGATTCATCCTTCATAAGGGCATTCAAAAAAATAGAACGACGCTCTCTTAAGGATCAATGAGTCAGAAGACTCTCTTAGAGGATTATTTGGTGAAAGAACCAATATTATCTTCCCAAGAAAGATCATTGGAAAAGAAATTACCAGGATTAGTAAGAATAGGGAAATGATTGAGCTCTATGCTTTCAAAGATGTAATTGTGTGGAAGATTATATCGAGTAGAGAGAGAGAGAGAGTCAAAGGAATTAAGTTTTTTGAGGCGATGGTAGAGATCATGCTTCCTTTACCCCAATTAGAGACACGAGAAAGATTAGAAACCATCATCCTAACCTAAGTTATTTGCTATTGGGTGTAAGCCATTCTAAATGGAAAGAGTAATGAAAAATGGAGATGTCGTCATAGGAGTTTATAGACATCGAACTGTCACATACGAGATTATTAATGAAAAGAAGAAAACTAGTTGGGGATATAACAGAACACTGGAACATCACTGTTGATAAATTTAAAGGATTTAGAGTTTCTCTAACGAATTCAGAAAAACTTAAAACCTTAAACTTAACCTAACCTAAAAACCTAACCTAAACTTAAACTTAACCTAAACCTAAACCTAACCAACCTAACCCTAAACCTAAACCTAAACCTAAAACCTAACACCAACCTTAACCTTAACCTAAAAACCTTAAAACCAAAAAAAAACCAAAAAACCTAACTACCCTTCCTAAAGCGCCTTGCGGCGGGGCTGACAAGGAAAAAATTTTTTTGAAAAGCTGTACCGACCCTTTTTCCAGTCGACTATTTGGGATACTCCCCATTGTGGCCTTCTGTAGTAGCTGCTACAAACAGATAGAAAGGATATCAGAGATAAAGTTAAAGAGAGAAAGATGAAAGTTTAGAAGCCAAAGGGAATTGTACCAAGTTCTATCAAAATATTTTCCATATGTCCATTGCTACAACAAAGATTTCGCCGAAGGAACGAAGAAAAGAGAACCAAGAGTTAGAGATAAAGGAAAGGAGATAAATTCGAAAACTCTTTGAAGAACAGAAATAAACAGAGATTTAAGCTATTGGATGATATTTAGAAGGTTGAGAGGGTTTCTTTTCTTTGGTATAGTCTGAATGAACAAACTTTTACCAAGAAGTAAAAATTCAACAAATTTAATAGGCAAGAAAAACCCCAAAAACAGTTTATTAAAAGGGAACAGGATTGGGAAGGATTTGGAAAGAAGAAGTTTTGAGAAATGTTTTATCCAATAGGGATCCATTGAGGAGTAGTTATGGTGCTATTAACAGTATCCCACCCTGGAGAGAACAGAAATAACATCTTTAGAAGAAATTGCAATTGCAGGATAAATGAGTGGAGAAGGATGGATAATTGCGGAATCATCAAAAGTAGAATTAGAAAAAGTAGTTTGAGTGAAGAGTTCAGTTTTAGTTTGAAGATAAGATATGGGTACTGGGGTAAGGAAAAAAAGATTGATAGGAGAGAGAGAGAGTAGAAGAGAGAGAGAAGGAGGAGAGGAGAGAGAAAGAGAAGGAGGAAGAGAGAGAGAGGAAGAGAGAAGACGGAGAAGAAGAGAGGAGAGAGAAAAGAAGGGAAGAAAGAAGGAGGAGAGGGAGGAAGAGAGGAGAGAGAGAGAGAGAGAGAGAGAGAAGCAAGAATGCGGTGACGTGACACTTTTGGCGAAATGACAGAAAAAGAGTGATAGAATGACGAACCAACAAGATTGTCAAATTTTCTACTGAGAATTTTTTTTAATGATCTCGAAGAATTGATTATCCTTTATTTCAGAATAAAATGAAGGAAGCATGAATCTTTAGAGTTTGAAGATGGAAGTAAACCCTCAATGCAGTGTCCCCGCGGCACATAATACAAGGAAAGGCAGAGATAAATAAAAATTTGTAAAGCTTAACTAAAAGAGAAAGTAAATGGAATGAATTCTTGCATGCCAAAGAGGATTATCCTGGTTAAGCTAACTGCAGCCTCAAAGGGATCCCATCCAGTGAAACAAAAAACCATTCTACTGGAAATCAAAGAAGCGAGACGGCAAGTCAAACCACCTTGAAGCAACCAAGTGTCAAAATTATCTCTTTATCAAAGGTTGGGTCATTGCTCCGGAAGACTTTCGGAAATAGAATACAGAGATAGGAACTCGAGAGAAAGATCCCAGAGGTAGAAAGGGTTTAACAGTGTAATGAGAAAGATTTTAAGCTAAGAAAATGTCCATTTTGTAGGATTCATCTCTAAATTGATCAAAGATTCAGGTAGGAAGTTTGGGGAAAACATTTTTTCCCAATGCTGGTCTGGAAAGAAATATGGCATTCGATTTCATCAGCTCTAATTTGAGAACTAGTGAAACGGTCTCTTCGATGATGAACATTTAAATCATCGAAAATAAAGATTTCAGGGAGAGAAGAAGAAATAACGTTTGCTATATTGGAACTTTGAAAGTCTCCCATCTTTATAGAATTAAGTAATTGTCAAGAGAGTTTAAGACATGAAATAGGAAAATACAGGGAAACAACTAATTCATATATATATAATATATATTTAATATAATATAATATATAATTATATATATATATATATATAAATATATATTTTAATATATATTTTTTTTATTTATATATTATATATATTATAATTAAAAGTGATTATTTATTTTTACCAACCCAAACCGTTTTTGTCCACAGGGCCAGGGAAGAAGCCAAATGACAGGAATAGCTTTCACATTTTCTTCCACCCGACACAGTGCCGAAAACCTGGGGAACCCTCACTTTTGTTTGGGGCAGTTGCTCTACCCCACTGGAGTACCCGGGGCCTTTCTAATTATCAGATAAATAAAAAATATATACATTATTTTAACATTTTACATTAAAAAAAACACCCCTAAAGTATTTTAAACCATATGCATGGCATAACATATACATTATATTATTTATTATTTCATATTTAAATATTATTATTTAAAACTTGCTGAAAAACTCTATAAAGAACTATTTACTAAATTTACTAATTATTTTTACATTTAATCATACATTACTTTAATGAGGATATAACATTTTAATATGAGCTTAGGTCTCTGAAGAAAACTTAATCAGTAGGTATTTATTATATTTCACCAACTATTCACTTACGGTATATTAAAAAATTATTATTAACATTATATTTTATCATTAAATTCCCACCAACTATTCCACTGTTTATTTACTTATTATATGGCTAAAAAAAATATATATCACCACCATCGCGGAAAGATAAAATGTAAATGTGATAGGAGGGGTTTCCAGCCCGTTGCTACCAATTAAAAAGAAGAATTTTGTGAAAAAAAAAATTTTGCTCATAAAAAACCGAAAAAGTGTGGGACTTTTGGCAAAACGCAAGCTTCACCTTTTTTGCGAGTTTCGTATGGGTTTTAAATGTATTTCTGTATTAAATTTATTTCTTGCTATCTTTTAAAATTTAATTTTTCAAAATTAGCCAAAAAAGAAGCTGATTTTAAAATTTTGCAACTCCTCGAACCCAGATTAAAAATGAGATATATTTAAAATGTGTTAAAATTTTCCATCTTTTAAAATCCAAAAAATTTTCGATTAATTTTTCCTTTTTATTCCTTTGAAATTTCAAAGCGCTACCCTTGAACCATTAAAGCTTTCTTTTCCTCTCTTCTTTCTTTAAAAACTATTCCAAACCCAAAAAATTCGTAGGTTTGATTTCCAGGGACTCCACCAAAATCCTTTCAATTTAATCGGGGCCTCTGACTATTCCTTTCTTCTTTCCAAACCACTCTCTCTCTCTTTCCTTCTCTCTCTTTTCTGGTCCCTCTGTATTTTCGTTTCCCCTTTGGTTTCCACTGCATCCACACTCGACGACAGTATACGAAAAAGCTCATTATCAATGATTTATTATATTATTATTATATTTATTTGTAAATTACATTTATATACATATCATTATATTATTTATTTCCTGTTACTCCTCAAATTAATATATATATTATAATTATATATAATTTTTAAAATCATATTCCTAAATTGCGGTTTTTTTTTAAATTATTTATAGCGTTTATTATATTTTTTATTATATTTATACTATATTATAATATATTATATTTTATATATATATAAATAATTAATATAAATATAATATATATATTATATTATTATTATAAATAAAACTAATATATATATAATTTATATATTATATATATATATATATATATATATATTATATATATTTAATATATTATTAATAGAGATATAATATATATATTATTTATATATTTATATAATTATATATAATTATATAATTTATATATATATATATTAATAAATATATATTTGTATAATATATATTATAATATATTATTAATATATATATATATAATATATTTATATAAATATTGCTTTCATAAATATAAATACTTTGTTTTTTTCCTTATTTATTGTTACTATGACGTATATTTTCACTATGATCTCGGAAGAATTCCAATGATCACAACGCTAAAGGCCTAAAAAAAACTTTACCCAATTAAAAATAAAAAATAAAAAAAAATTCTAGTAATATAATAAGGGAAAAGATATTACAAAAGAATGAAAAAAAAGTCGTTAAAAAAAAACATTAAACATAAAAAATTAAAAAATTAATGATAATATAATTTCATTCATTTATAATGTCTAACTTGAAACTTTAAAATTTTTAAAAATAGGAAGGCTAAAAAGAAAAAATTCCCATTAAAAAAAAACTAAAGGCCAAAAATAAAAAAGGAATTATAAATATTTATAATAAGGAATCAGTTTATCGGTTTAACTATACATTGGTATATAAATAATTAAACATGAAAATTTAAGGAAAAAAAAATTTATTAACAAAGGATAATAATATATATATATATTAATAATATTATATATTATATTTAATATTATGCAGTAAAAATATCAATTATGTTTAACATAATTATAATATATAATATATAGTAATATATATAATATATATATAATATTAATAACTATAATATATATATATTATATAAATAGATATTATATATATTAATATATTATATATATATATAATAATTATTATATATAATATATATATATATTAATAATATATATAATATATATATATATATATATATTAAAATATATAATAATATATATATTATTAATATAATATATATATTAATATATAAATAGATATATTATTATTTATTATATTATATATATATATAATATATTATATAATATATGTATATAATAATTGATATAAAATTAATTATATTTATAAAACTTATACTAGAAAGGACTTTTTCTAACCACTATGGAGGCCCAAACCATATAATATTAATATTATATAATTATATTATATTATATAAATATATAATATATATAATATATATATATAATATATAATATATATTTATATTATTATTCATATAATATAAATATATATATTTATATATTAATATAATATTTTTTAGAGTTATAAAATATAATAATATATATTTAATTATAAATACAATTATATGTATTTTTGACTCATTATATATAATAATATATATATATATATATATATTTATTATATATTATATATATATATATATAATATATATATATATATATTATATATATATATTAATATAATATATTATATATATAATTATTTGATATATATATAATATAATATATATTATATATAATATATATAATTATTATAATAAAATATATAATTATATTATATATAATTATATATATGTGCCTTTTATAATCGCATTTGTAAACTTCCAAGCGAAGGAGTTTTTTCAAAAAAATGAGAAATATTTTGAGGCCTTGGTGGCACAATATTTATTTAACCAATAGGAACCCATTAAAAAAATAGGTTTTTATATAAATCAAATTTTTCGTATTATTTGAATAATTTAGTGGCCTTAGTATTTCCGCGGCTACTTTTATATTTACTCCCGAATCAGAAAGCTTAATTCCAGAAAATGCTTTTATTTAGAAACTAAAATGTAAATTTTTGAAGCTTTAAAAAAAAAAAATGTTATAACTGTTCCTAGTACATATAACATATTAAATAAATATATAATTATATAATTAATAATATATATTTATAAATATTATATATAATAATATTATTATATTAATATATAAATATATATTATATATATATTATATAATATATTATTATATATATATATATATATATATATATAAATTATTATAGTAATTATATAATTAATTATAATAATTAATAATATATAATAATAAAATAAATAATTATAATTTTTGCTAAATTTTATACATTTTTTTTTTGTTCCGGGGTGGGCCTTCGGCCCCCCCAGGTCTATAATCATTTTTCCCTCCCGCATTCCCTTTGGCTTTAAAAGCGGGGTTTGCCCCTCTCGCTTCTCTCCGAGGTTCCCCGCCAGGGATTTTTTTTTTGAAATATAATTTGTGATATGAAAGAGAAGACTGATATCAGTTAACTGAAAAGACAGCACAACTAAAAAAAGAAAAGGAAAAAAATTTCAAAATTTTGTATTCTTAAGTAATTTATTAATTAATAAATTAATATATTAAAAATTAAATTAATATAAATTAATAAATAATATTAAAAGAATATTAATATAATAATAATAATAATAATAATAATAAATAAATTTAATAAATAATAAAATAATTTCATAACCACTAACAATAAATAATAATAATAATAAATAATAATATTTAATTTTGGCTTAATTAATAAACAATAATATGAAAAAATTAATTAAATTAATAATAAGCATAATTTTAATTTTTGACTAATAATAATACATAATTTAAAAATAAAATTAATAAATAAATTAATTTAATATAATTTAAAATAAGGATAATATCTATTCATAAATAAATAGTTTTACAAAAAAAAAATTTTTCAACGTAAAAAAACAAATTATTAAAAAGTTGTTATTTCTCAACATTTTGACTCTTTTCAAAAGGCTTCACCACTTTATTTAATTTTAATTTTAGCCAAAAAACTAAAAGGACTGGAAATTCTAGGGAAATAGGTATTCTATTTTCCAAAAATTTAATTCCCAAAAACGTCGTTTTTTATATATACCGTTTTTCGCAGCAAAAAAAAATAATTCTGGGATAACATTACGATTATAATAAATCAATATATCTGTAGAACGGACAGAGTCGCATTTGCAAGGCCTGGGTAACAATCCCTGTCCGGATTTTCCTAGGGTTAGAAACATAGCCCTAGGAAAAAAGTCCCCCTTCCCTAAATAGGGCTAATTCCCGTGGAGGTGTACTTTATAATTTATATTATATATATATATTATCATTATATATATATATATTATATATAATAATTATATACATATTAATATATATATAATATATATAATATATTTATAATATTATTATAATATATATTATTTATAAATTATAATAAAGAGACATTATACTATATATAGTGTCTAAGAGAATACATAAAATATTATATTCAAAGTGGGCGGCTTTCCTAAGAAATTGGCTATTTCTTGAGGTGTGAAACTTTGTATATATATATTAATATAAATTAAATATTCATATATATAAATATATATTATAATTATTATAATATAATAATTATTATATAATATAATATAATATATAATATATATTATTTATTATATATTATATATTATATATAATTTTATATTATATTCAGTGGCGCTTTTGAGGGGTAGGGGCCAGAGAGGTACGGACTACTTATCTTGAGGGAAACCAATAAATATTTTAAAAAAAGTTTAAAGCCTTATAATATATATATTTATAAATAATATATATATATATATATAATATTATATATATAATTATATATATATATATATATAAAATATAAATATATATTTATATTAAATATTATATATTAATTATAATATATTTAATCAATATAGCTATTTAATTTTGTTATATAATATATAACATTATTGTTATATAATAATAACATAAATTATTATATAATTAATATTATATATATTTATATAATATATTATATATAATATTAATAATAATAATATTTCATTCGGAAGGGCTTCTCTTTCCTTAAGCCGGGGCGACCGTTTGAAAATTTAAAAAAACTCACCCCTTTTTAAATTAGCGATCATGCCTTTTACTTCTCTTTGAGGTCAAAAAACAATTAATTCCGAATTTCTTATAAAGGGCTATTGAAAAAAACTTGATATTTTGCCTTGCCGGAACTTCTATAGGCAGTTAACCTTTTTAAAAAACATTTTCCTAATAAAAAAGAAAGGAAAATAATTGTCTTTTATAAATAAATTAGTTTTATATTATATTAAATTTAATAAGATAATTATTATATATATATATTATATATAATAATTATTATTATATAATATATAATATTAATTAATATATATATATATAATATATATTATATTATTATATATAATATAATATTATATATATAATATATTATAATATATATAATAAATAATATATATTTTATTATATATAATATTATATATATATATATATATATAATAATATAAAATATATTATTATATATATAATATATATATATTATATAATTCTATGATATAATAAAATAATATAATATATATATATATTATATATAATATATAATATATATAATTATATTATTATATATTTATAATATATTATTATAATATATATATATATATATATATATATTATTTACTATATAATATATATAATAATTGTAATGATAATTTTTTAATTTAATTTTGAAAATTTAGTGTTTAAAATTTTAATATTTTAAATTTTATAATTAGTGGGGGACTCCATATATATAATCAGGGCAAAAAAACCATTTACTAATAAGTAATTAAAACAGTGATTTTGTGTTGGTTGATAATTGAATTAATTAATTAATGCAGTGTAATATTAGTTAATTGAAAATTTTTTAATATAGTACAATAAGATGGTAAATTTAATATTAAATTATTAATTGCTTGAATATTGGTGTAGGGCAGTTAAACCAAATTTATTAATATTAAAAACCATATTGGCAGTTGAATAGCTGATAGTATGATTTAATGATTTAGTATGGATAGTGGATAGAATTAATAAATTAGTAGTGATATTTTATTTGTATATATATTTTTGTTTAAAAGTTTATTTTGTTTTAAGTTCATGTTCTAGTCGTATATATACTAAAGTTTGCATAATGTATATATGGTAAAAATTTATTTTTTATTTATAAAAAAGGCGCCCAAGGCTCAGTGTTAGAAAGGCCACTCCGGGCCCAAACCAAAGGCGAGGTCCCCAGGTTTCCGAAAAGGATTCGGGTGAAGGAATTTAAAATTAATGTCTTTTTCAGCTTGTTAGTTTAAAGCAAAATTTCATCATGATTTAAACCAAAACCTCCATGATAAAAATTCAAAACTATCGAAAATTATAATATATGATAAATATTAAATAAAAAAAAATAACAAATTTTTTATTTTTTTTCTTTAGATATTGATATATGTTCCATTACTATATTCTTTACACTATATATATACATATTATAATATAATAATTTATATATATATAAATAATATTATTATAATATATATATATATTTCAATGGCGGGCTTCCTTGGTCAATTCTTGGAGGTTAGGGCAAAAATTCTTTGTATAATTATTATATATATATTATAATTATAATTAATATATATATATATATATAATTTATTATATATATAATATATTATATATTATTATATATATATATAATATAATAATTATTATAATAATATTAATAGTTATATATATTATATAATTATATATTATATAATATAATAATTATATTATTGAGTTTGGCCTTACTTTCAAGAATTTTGGGGACCACGGAAAGCGCCCCCCACCTGGATTATAATATATTTAAATATATATAAATTTATTTATATAATATATATATATATATATAATTATATATATATATTAATAATATTATTATTAATATAATAGATATATATTAATTAATTATATTCATAGAATAATAATATATATATAATATAATAATTATATATATTAAATTAATTAATATATATATATATAATATAATATATATACTTATATATATATATATATATAATATATAATATAATATATTATATATATTATATTAATATATAATATTATATTATATAAGATATATATTTAATTATATTAAATTATTTATATAATTATATATATATATATAAATTTTATATATATTAATATATAATATATATATAAATATTATTTATATATATATTAATATATTATAGAACGCCTCGTGCGCAGAGTGGAGGTCCAAACCGGCCTCCTCCTACGAGAGGGGGAACCGGCTGGTTCAAATTCCTTCCCGGCGTTAGCCAGTTGGGTTTAATTTCCTGGGGGCGGCCAAGGAATTAAAACTTGGGACTGGCGAACCACTTGTGGCCGCTTGTTTTGGGATAGCCGGCCCTTTAAAGTTCGATTTTCCTGTGGTTCCCCCCGGTTTTTACCCCTCATAGGAGGATTTAAAAAGCACGTTAAAAAAAGTAGGTTTTTTTATTATTATATAATATATTATAATATATATATATTATTATATTTATAATATATATTATTATATTAATAATTATAATAATATATAATATATATATAATATATAATTATTATTAATTATGTTTGGTGTTCATTGGTGATTTTTACAAAATTGTCCTGAATTTACGATACTTTAGCAAATCTCCCAAGTAAGGAAGTCTTACGCACCTTTTGTTTTTTCCTTGCTTCCAAAGCCATCAATTTGTCAGACACTTCGACTATTATATAACTGCTTCAATATCTCTTCTTCCTCATTCTCTTTCTCTTTCTCTCTTCCTCTCCTTCTCTCCTTACCTTCCTCGCCTCTCTCTCTCTCTCTTCTTTCTTCTCTTCTTCTACTCCTCTCCTCTCTTCTCTCTCTCTTCTCTATCTTTTTCTCTGCTCATTAGGGGCTTGTTTTAAAATGTTTTTAACTTTATTCATGGGTAATGATGTTACAAATTTAAAAAAAAAAAACAACATTTTTGCCTGGCAAATTTCGATTCATTTCTAATTTGGTAGGGAAGAACATTAAAAGGCACTGTATTATATATATATAATATTATAATAATATATATATATATAATTAATATATTATTATATATATATATAATATTATAATATTCTATTTATATAATATATTATATATATATTAATATATATAATTTATAAATATATTATATATATAATTTATATATATATTTATATAAATTATAATATTTATATATATAATATATATAATTTAATATATTATATATTAATAAATATATTATATTATATATTATATATATTATATTATATAATAATAATATATGTATAATAATATACTTTATATATACAATTATATATTATAATATATATATTATTTATATATATTATATATATATACTATATATATATAATATTATAATATATATATAATATTATATATATAATATATATATATATATAATATATTATATTATATATTATTAATATTTATAATATATATAATAAATTATAATAATATTTATAATATTATAATATATATATATATAAATATAAATATATATAATAATATAATATTATAAATTATAATATTATCATTAACCATACATATATATATATATGATATATATAATATATATATATTATTTATATATTATATATAATATATATTATATTTAAATATATATATATATATATATATTTATATAATAATTATAATATAATATATATATAATTATATATATATAACCAGAGGTGGACATTCGTTAACTCAAAAAGTTAGTTCCGTTTATCGTTACTCCGTTTACTCGGAGAAAAAAAAGAAATTGCTGGTTGAGTTATCGTTTTTCCTATTGAAAGGAAAAAAAAAAGTAAACGAATTTTGCCTTTTTTTACTCCGTTAGTTTTCCGTTACTGTAGCTTTTTCAATATGACATTTAATTTACGGATCCTTAAAAAAGACCAATTTATTGGTTTGTGTTATTAAATTTCCAAACATTTTTCAACATCCCTACTTTCAAAACGAGGAATATCCTGCACAGACAGCTGATTCTAAACCCAACCATTTCCCTTGCCCATCCCCACCTCTTTAATTTTTTTTCATAAAACCCCATCCCACAGAAGCAAAAATTTTGAAAAACCAAGAAGAAAAATCGTCAGGAGATTGCTCTACTATTACCAAATTTAAATTATAAAAAACCAAATCCACATCACCTCCATATTATTCTTTAGCACAACACTTTTTACTATCGTCATTAACATTTTTGATTCCATTTCAGGAAGCTTATTAACTAACAACCAAATATAAAACACCTTTCAATTAGAAGCCTTCCTATAATCATTTTTCAACAGGCCTTGTTTTGCCAAAAAATTACAAAAAAAAAAAACTTAAATATACAAATATATAATTTCTTCTCCTCCCTTCATTTTTGTAATCATTTTTCAAGTTAAAAGATTTGTGATTCCAACAACATTCCTCAACCACTTCTAAAAGCCCCACCTTGTCTCCCCAAACAATTAAGTCCTCAGTCCACCTCGGGAACGCCTTCTTTTTTTTTCGACCAAAATATTATGTATATATATCTTCCATACTTTTGACCATTTTCAATTAAAAAACTAAGTTTCAGTTTATAAATTGCTAGCAATCAACCCTATTCTCATTTACCCCTATATTAGGGGTTACTTATTACTTTGCTTCTTCCTTTTCCAAAATTCCCTCGAACTATGCTCTCTGGTTTGTTAAACATTTAAAAACTTTCACCTAAATCCAATTTCCAATCCACCATCTCGCCTTCCTCTTGAATTCATTTTCACCTGTATTCATTTATACCTGCAGATACCCATTCTCAACTTTCTACCGCTACTACAACATTAAAACCTTCCTCCTAACAAATTGGACACCCTTTTCATGCCGCAAAATTTACCTATTTCCTGCACCAATCAACCCCCAACCACATTCCCAACTCTTTAAAACCTCTATTCCATTAACTGCCTTTATCTGAAGAATTTCGAAGTTGGTTTCCCCACCAACACCTAGTTCCCAACATTTCCATCTCAATTCAGTTTACGGAAAGCAAACATCCCTATTCATTATTTCTATGGGGGCAAAATCCTTTTATCCTTTTATAATATATATATATTTAATTATAATAAATTAATATAATTTTATATTATAATATTATATATAATATATATTATTATATATATATATTATAAAATATATATAATATATATATATATTATTATTATAAATTATATATATAAAATATATATATTATAAATATATATATATTTATATTAATATATATATATAATAATTAATTATATATTATATAAGAATTAATATATATAATATATATAAATAATTAAAATATAAATTATAAAAGGATTTTTTTTTTAGGCTTAAGGTTCATATTTTAAGGCATATGCATTATAGAGGGGGAAAGTCCGAACAAAAATTGTAACGACTAAAAAAACTAACGGAGAAAAAAAACTAACGAAACTATTGGAGCGTTGACATGAAAAAAAAAGTAAAACGGTTCCGTTTATCCGTTTTACTGAAAAAACTTAATTCCGTTAGTAAACGAAGTAAACGATCGTTGCCCAACCTCTGTTTATATAATATATATATTTATATAATATATTAATATATATATAATATTAATATATATATTATATATTATTTATAATATATTAAATATAATATATATATTTATAATTATATATATTATATTTACATATTATAATATATATATATATATTAATAATATATATATATATATATATATATAATATATTATATATATAATTATAATATATTATAGTATAAAAATATAATATATATATATTAATATATATTGTATATTTATATATATATATATATATATATATAATATATTAATATATATAATTAATATATATATATAATATATATTAATAATATAAAATATAAGATTATATATAATTATTTTAGGCTTTGATCGGGGGCCATTGGGGACCTATTTTTCCAGGCTTTCAAAGAAAGTCAAAACAAAAAATGTAACGGACTAAAAAAAAAAACTTAACGGAAAAAAAAACTAAACGGAAACTATTTGGGAGCGCTTACATGAAAAAAAAAAAGTAAACGAGGTTCCGTTTTACTCCTTTACTGAAAAAACTATTTCCGTTAGTAACGGAGTAACGGATTCGTTACACCTCTTGTATATAATATATATATAATATATATATATATAATATATATATATATATTAATTATTATATATATATATTAATAAATATATATATATATTATATAACCCATTATATTAAATTAATAAAACATATAATAATTATAGTAATATATATATAATATAATAATAATTATAATTATATATAATTAAATTTATTATATATTATATATATATATATATATATAGTATTATAATATATATAATAATATATATATTTATATATTATAATATAATTATATATAATATATATAATATATTTTATTTATATATATATATATATTATAATATATATATATAAATATATTTATTATATATATATATATAATATATAATATATATATATATAAATATATATATATTATATATATATAAAATTAATATTATTAATTAATTATATATTATATATATATATATATATATATATAATATAATATATATTTAAATATATAAATATATATAAAATATAAATTATATATATATAATAATATATTATTAAATTTGCGGTTTATATTGATGTATGTCTTCGTAGTATAAATTATAGAGGAGAAGAGGTGTGTGAAAAGATCGTAGGAAAGAAAAAAAGTAATAGTTTCCTGAGTGAATAAAAACATTTACGTTATCTATTGCATTTGAAACTTATTAACAACTTATCTAATTCCAAACAAAAACTGCGTATCAAAAAAAAATTATCTTTTGAAAGTTTTTCTTAGGCAAAAGTTTCAAGTTTACATTTTTAAATTTATATTCAATAAAAATGTTTAAAAATTAACGGTAACAAAAAAAACACGAGGTTTTTGGCCGTTTTAGTTCGTCTTAGGATGGGGAAGAAAAAAAAAACACATTGTAAATGTGTATTCATTATCCGATATACAATTCTATCTGATTTAGGTTATCGATATTATTTTTAAATATTCGATTTTTATGTTTTAAAAATATATTTAAGCACATTCAACTAAAACTAAAGCAAAAATAAAAAACGAGTAAATTTTAATTATTCTTAACCCTGTATATTTTGGGATTTCTTATTTTTACTTGATCGCCGGTTCCAAAAATGGTGGATCTCTTCTTATGTTTTGGGAAATTTTCTTTTAAAAAGAACTCTTGCTATGTGGGCTATCTAAAATGCTGTTTTTCGATTGGCCCAACTTTTCGCCGCCAGACTTTCAATATTTTGGGTATGTGCATTTGTAATTGGGTCCACAAAGTTTTTGTTGATTTACTGTAAAAAAATTTAAAATATAACCATCTAAAGAAGCAATATTTCGGTAAGATTTAAACAATCACTAACAATAATACTTCCATTTTAAATTTTAGATTTAATACAATCTAATAATGTATTTTCTTTTCTGTCATCAACAGCACACAAAAAAATATCCAACTACCTTTAATTTCTCTTCCTTTGTTATATTTACTCTTTCCGATTTTCGCTTCGTCAATTTCAACGGTTTTCCCCACACCTCCAATAGTTTTTGAATTAGTATATATGAATCTAAAACATACCTCTCGCAAGTAATTGCTCCAGTCAACGACAGTAGCTTTGGTAATATCTAATTCGTTTTCTATGAAACTTTGACGGGGATGGGGTATTAAGGACCAATAAGCCACGAATTTACAAATTTTATCTACATCAATACGGTGTTTTTCGAAAAATGTACCTTTAAATTTTAAATTTAGAAAACCAAAGTTTGGAAGGGACATTTATAAACGATTTTCTTTTATTTTTACCTTTCATATATTTGTTTTTGTTTTACAACGGAATATGGTTTCATTTTTATCAAACCCACATGATTTCGAATTTTTTTACCTTTTTTTATGCTCGCCACAATTTTTTATTTGGATAAAAAATTAAATGTTTCAAATATTTTTCGGGGGCATAAATTTAAAACTAAAAAAAAGGAATTTTCCAACGGTTTTAGTTTCACCAGAGTCAACCAAAATCCTACAAGTTTGACGTCTTCTGCAACTCGCAGCTTACACGGAAAGCCATGCTATAGCAATTACTAAAACATTAGAGGCCCACCGATTTTAGAGGGAAAAAAAAAAGCCTTTTCATATTATTTCTTTTTACTTTCAAAAGGTAACTTAAAAATAAATTACATATATATATTAATATATATTAATATAATATATATATATTAATTTATATATATATAATAATATTTATATATATATATTATATATTAATAAATAATACGTATATATATACAATTTTGTATTTAATTTTTTCACTAAGTTTGACAGGTCACCAATTTTAAATTGGAAGTTGCATAAATAGTGGAAAAATCGATCAACTTTTTCAAAAACTTATTAGATTAAATATTTCATAAAATATGTTTGAAACCTAAAAAATTCTTTTTTGTTTTTATTAATTTATGGAAAAATATTTAGGGAAATTTTTTTTTATTTTATTTTTTCCATTTATATCTTGAAAAAAACCGACGGGGGACAGAGGGGGATGGACGTTTTCCCCCGTCGCCCACCGGGAGGTCGAGAGACCCCGACTTCTTTGCCATCTTTTGCGGGTTTTACCCATATGGTATTTCCTTTTAGTTAAGTAATTTTACACGTAGTTTAAAAGGGAAATAAAAAGTTTTATTTCTTTTTTTAAACTAAAGGTAAACCCGCAAAAGGATGGCAGATGTCTTGTCTCTTCGGGGGCCTCCCGGTGGGAAGAACCGGGGGGAACTTTTCGTCCCCCCTCTGTCCCCCGTCCGCTCGGGGGCCCCCTAAATGGGGGAAAATAAAAAAAAATCAAAATTTTCCGAGAATAAATGCCAAAAAAAAAAAACAATGTATTTAGGTTTCAAAACATTAATTTTATGAAACCTTTTTTTAGTGTTAATTTAAAAGTTCTTTGAAAGCCGTATAGATTTCTTCTTTCAATTATGTAAATTCACCTATATATATAATATATATATTAATAATAAATAATATATAAATATATAATACTATATATATATATATATATATATATATATATATTATATATAATGTAATAATATATAAATTTCCAGTTCCATTAGAATAAAAAAAGAAAACTGATAATAATTTATTTTCAGTTTCCAAAAAATTAACAAAGAAAAAAAGTTGAAAAAAATTTGATACACGTTGGATTCCTTTTATATATTCTTAAATATGGTTAATAATATTTTCGTTTGATAAATTTATTATTATGCAATGGTAGGTCATATATAACTATAAAACAAAAAAATTAAATATAATAGAAATGGACCTTTCTTGATATTATATAAATATAAATATATATATATTATATATTATTATATAAATTTATATATTTTTATATATTAAATTATATTAGTATATAATTATAAATATAAATAATTATAAGTATTTATATATATATATATAATTATTTTATATATATAATAGAAATAGAAGATATAGAAATAACTTGATGTGATGATATAGAGTTTCTTTTTCAGACCATTATTGTTAAAATATATTCTTTTTATTTTTTCATTATTAAAATTTCAAAATTATTTCCATTTTTATTTTAATTAAACTAATGTAAACTTCAATTGATTCGTTGATTAATCGTAAAAAAAGAAAAATCGAAAAGGAAAAATAATTTATTAAAGACATACAACAGCAATAAAAATAAAAAAAACAAACCTTGAACTCACTTTACAAAAAAAACGCGAGGAAAGAGAAAAACTGAGAAAACTTTCGGAAAACGTAATTTTAAAATTGTTATTGAAAATTTCATTTCATCATAATCGAAAACAAAAAAACTTTCAAAGAACTTATTGATTACTAATACCAAGATTGTAAATTAAAAGTGTTATAATTAAAACAAAGTTTTAAATTTAAAGATTTATTCACTCAGGCAAAAAAAAACTATTTTTTACCAGAAAAGAGGACATCAGACAGCGAACAGATAGACAAAAAAAGCATGGGCGCCATATTACTGATTACCTCATATATCATATATAATATATATATATATAATATATAAATATATATAATATATATAGTTATATATCATATATATGTATACCTATCATATATATATAATAATATATATATATATGGTGTGCATTATGCCAAGATCATGAGAAGGGAAGTACCATGTGTTCCAGGTATATGCACCCAAACAGAGGACAATTCAAATGAATATGAATCCAAAAGTTGATGGAGAGATGGGTAGGTTTGAGATGTGAAGAAAATAGAAATGCTTGCTACAGTTGTTTTTTGATGATTTGAAATTGAAGTAGGCAAAGGTGTTGGAGCAGAAGATGAAAGGCGAGAAGAAGGATGTTTGGAAGGGAGGAGACAGAAATATAGAGGGAGGAAAGGGGGGGGGGACTATTGGACTTCTGTGTGAGGAGGGGTTTTAAAAAATCGATAATACAACCCACTTTGACCACAGAGATCACTAGATACAACCAGGTAACAGATTGAGGAGCAGTGAGATAAAAAAAAACCACCAAAAATGAAGAAGTGGTAAAAGCGAAGAACGTTCAATTCAAGGGCAAAAAAAAAAATATTGTAGAGGTGCTTAGGAAATAGGGGGCAGAAAATTAGTGACAAAGAAATGCAAAATAGAGGCACCAGGGGGAAGATGCAGAGGGAGCCAGCAGAAGATGCAAGCAGGTAATAAGAATATTAAGATTGCAAGAACATTATTAAAACAACAGAAAGAAATTGCTGACTAACTAAATAATTACCTCTAATAAAGAGGGAGAAACCCTGGTAAAACCAGAGGAAATAAATAAGAGAACTGAACGGGATTTTCGATTGAAGCTGGGTAAATTGAAAGGAAGAGGAGGAAGGAGGAAGATTGGAGGAGGAAGGTGTTGGAAGAGGAATGAATGAAGGATGCGGACGGATGGAAAAAATTTAAACTAGAGGGAAAGGAAACCATAGGAAAAGAAGCCCATTAAAAGAAAATGAAAAAATGATGTAAAAAGCTTCCCGAAAAGATGAATAGCAGTTTGAGTTTGAATTAAAAGAAAGGCGAAAGAGGTTGATGAGAGAGGAAGTTTTTTGGAGCACTAAAATGATTGTTGGAAGGAAGGAAAGAGTTCCCAGAGAGCTGGGAAAAAAAAACCATTTTATTATTCCCAATATATAAACAGGAAAGTAGGGACTTCAGAGAGTGGCAAAAATTAACAGGGAATCTCTTGATAGAATTCATAGGCAAAATATATTGAGGATTGGGAAAAGGACTGAGAAAGATGTATGAAAACCAACAAAAACTAGGGAGGAACAAACATGGGTTACAGGAAGGGTAAAGAAGTACGACAAGACCTTTTTATGTTCACCTGAAGAAAAAGATTGGAGAAGGATTACGAAACAAAACAGGGATGATTTAGTATGTTTTATGGATTTTTAAGGGAAAGCTGTTGAACCACGGTACCTTAGAATGGATTATGGGAGGAATGTTTAGAGAGGGGAATTAGTAATGGGAGGAGGATTGTGTGATGCCACTGAAGAGTTATCTATCATACTCTAATTGCAATTGTAGAACAGCGTATAAAAATGGAAAAATTTGATTGGTGGCGAAGGGGGTTAACAGGAAAAGTCGATTTGTCCCCCTTTATCTGTCATAGCGCTTATTAATGATAAAATCTGAGGAGGTTAAAGAGGGAAAGGTAGGGGTAAAAATGGAGGGGGAGGACATCCATGGCATATATTGCGATAATTGGCGGTGGAGTGGAAAGTAGAGAAATAAGGAAATGAAAGATATATAATATTACCTAAGTATTATCTCGCCAGAAAAACCTTGCTGATATAATTAATTAGCAAAAAAATATTAAGACTACAATATTATAAATGGAAAAACAATCTAATAGTATAATAAACAGAAGTGATGTAATGGATATATATTAATATTATACATAGTTGAAAACAAGAATAGAAGGCGTAAGGTATGTTGGTAATATATAGAAATAAAAGAGATCTATATATATATTATATATATAGGTATAAAAATGAGAAGGCTTGAATAAAGAAAAAGTAAAAAGAATTTATTTATATTGATTAGGTGGGTATATATATATATGTAAAATATATTACATGCAGGGGGTTCATTATAAAAAATTTTATATATATAAATATTTGATGACAGCGATTTTAGAAGTCCTAAATGATATTACATACTTTGGCGGGAAGTTCAGTATATAAAGAGCGGCAAAATGTACTTGACTAGGTTATCCTCTTATGATGAAAAATAGGAACCAGTATTTCTTTGTGCTGTTAGAAATTTGTAATAAAGGTTACACAATCTTTGTCTGTTAGAGTTTATAAAGGTATAATATATATAAATGTATTTAAGCACCTATATTTGCCTATATAACGAGTATATTATTATTGCTGACAAATATGAGTACATTATAGGATATATTTATATTATATCATATATAATATTATAAATATAAAATAATTACTAGATCCCAAATAAAGGCTATAAATAGATAAAATAGTATATAGATACCGGGGGACATAAATCAGGAGATTAATTAAAGGAATTTATCTTTATTAAGTAAAGGACAAAATTTTGAAAATATAGGAATAGGAATGATATATAACGAAATAAATAGTATATAGTCTCAAAGGGGATAATAATATATAAATAAAGTCGAAATATATATTGAGTAAAGTAGAAAGGTTTATAATTCTTTGCTTACAAATTTAAAGCATTTTTATGTAAAATTTAACCTATGTAATAGAAATTATATCAATATTCATAGTTAATTACATATTGATAATCGTTATGATGATTTATAAAGTAGAAAAAATAACCATTTGGAAAAGTGATAAGATTATTAGGCAAGTGATAATAAATAAAAAAAGAAATCATATTCTTGAGATACGAAGTAAAATAGTAATAATATAAATAGTAATAGGAAATAAATATAAAATAACACTTATAGGTATCAATTTAGAAAATATTGGAAGATATTACTACGTACTATAGGAATTAGGAAGAAGGGAGACTCAAGTAGGTATATTAGAAAAATATTAGAAAGTAAATACACAAAGTACGATATTTTATATACGTAAATATTACATTTTTCAAAGATATTCCGTTTATGGAGATATTTGATTGGGTAGGGTATAGTACATGCCATGGCATTTGGTATTAATATAGGAAATTATCCTATATAAGGTATATATTATACTATATGATGATATTAGTAATAGATTATAGAGGTAACATTTAGTTATGAGCGAGGAAGCAATCAAGAGAAAATATAGAGATATACCGAATTATGCGAAACCGCATGGTCATGAGGGTTTCCCAACTTAAAAAACAGTCTGGGTTTTATATAAAACAATAAGATCCAGGAATCACTTCCTGGTAGGTATAGTTTAGAAAGATAATTGGAAGATTTACTAGCAAAACAGCAAATTTTACAACGTAAATATACATAGTTCGTTTATTTATATATTAATTTAATATATATATATAAATAATATATATATATTATATAGTTAAAATATAATTATTATATTGATATATATATATATATAAATATTATTTATATGATAATAATATATATATATAATATATTATTATAATTATAATATATATATATAATATATATATATTAATTATAATTAATATATTATATATATATATAATAATATTATATTATTAATGACTTTTAATTTGTTTGTCCTGTATAAAGTGATTAATTTGTAGTAAAAGCTTATATTATATATATAATAAATAATATTATATATAATATAAATATATATTATTATATAGCGTATCTAAGTAGTCTTTTGTACCCCCTTTAGGCGTATAATATAATATAATATTAGTTAAATAGTGAAATAAAATCCTATATAAAAGACTTTATTATATCTTCATTATATAATATATTATATAAACTTTATAATTATTAATATTATATATGTACTTAATCTATATAATATATTTCAATAAAATTTAATAATATAAAAAACATTAGCAAAAAAACGTTTCCCAAAATTTCGTATTCGAATTTGTGAAAATGATGATGGGAATCATCAGCAATAACAATATTTTTTGTAAATATAAACTACCATTCCACTTATTCGCACTAATTACGTGATTATCCGCTATATGAGCCAACACTTTTGATTCCTATATATATTTTAATGAAAAGGTAAGTTACTTATATTAATTTAAAAATTATTATTTTATACTATTATTTTATTATTTATTTTATCTCAATTAAATAAATAAAAACAGAGCACTATAAAAATATAAAATATACTAATTAATATATAACTTATATCACTATTATAAATTTATTATTCTATAATTTTTTATTCATCATGAGTTTTTTCGGCTTAGTTTCCTCGGGCGAGCGAAGAGCTAGGATATACGATTAAAAATATAAACAATATATAATAATTATATTATATAATAATAAATATATAAATAATAATATAATATATAATTATATCTAATAAAATATAAAAGCGAAGCCAATCCTAGCGGCGTTGTTACGTATATGCAACGCTTGACTCTAAGGGACAAGTTCTATTTTGCTCCGTTAGGAAGCAAGCCAAAGGGCTTATTATATACTAACTTTTAAAATAAATATGGTTTTACTTGGCAATCATAATTATATATATTTAAAAAACATAAAAAAAAAATCATTGTAATAATTGAAAGAGTAAAAATATATATAAAATGAAATTATCCAAACACTAATGAACCTGAAATTAGAAGGTTTAACGTACAATGGATAATCAAAACAAGTAGCTGCAAATACCAAATATTATAATATACTATTATATATATATATATATATCTAATTGCGACATCTTATCTATTCCCTATTCTGAACATAATTATTATAATAAATATTAATAAATTAATTATATATATATATTATAATTAATTTAATTTATATATATGGAACCAAATTTAATATCTTATTTACCAAATTTATTTGTACCTTATTCATTCTAGATATATGACTTGTTCATCTTTATTTTAATTACTTAATAATAAAAATTACATATACATTAAAACATCTAAAAGAGTTTTAAAACCAAATCGTTAATATTTCTCCTCAATTCACTACCTCAGTCATTCAGTTCTAGATATATGGTACTTAGTTCGATCTTGTATTTCTGTTGCTTAAAATACATCTGAAGAGTTCCGGCTCACGCAGCTAAACTATAAAAAGTGATCGAGTATTTTCGTCCTATAAACTTCTCTGATCATATTGTTTACTTTCTCTTTCACGGATTTGCCACACTTCTTGATTACTATATCTTATATATATATAATGCAACGATGAACATGCGATTCTTCTTAAATTGTTCAGCCTTGTAAATATATAAAGATATTCTTCATTGCATTTCACTTTTCTTTTTACCGTTTGAATTTAAAGTGAAAGAGATGGTCTTAGGATTATATAGCATTGATATATGTTTAATAAATAGCTATACGGTGCATGTCGTATACCATAAAAATAGTTATCCTTACAGTTAAACTAACCCATCACAAGACTAGAAACTATTGATAAGTTATCACTGTTGGTGTATGATAAGATAGATTAGGTATTGCAATGTTATCATTAATTGATGTGCAAATGTTTTGTTAAGTGTTACTTGTTTGGCAGATGTAGATTTTCTTGGTTTGGACAAATTAAATTCTAGGTTAGTTAAGATAGTTTTGTTAGGATAGATAATATAGTTTTGACAGCTTAGATAGGATAGTTTTGTTTGTGGCTGTCAAGGAAACAGCTATTGATAAGCTCGGTTCGGTTTGGTTAGGTTTGTGTAAGGTTAGGAAAGAATGCTTTGTTTTGTTAGGATAAATTATGTTAGGTTAATATGGGTTAGGTTTTATTAGATTAGGCTACTTTAGGTTTGGATAGACTAGCGTTAGGTTATGTTAGGATAGGTTATATTAATTTTTGTTAGCTAATGCGAGTTTATGTTATGTTATTTTACGTTAGCAGCTATTGATGAGTTAGGTTTGATAACTGTAGCAGCTCCTGATACGTTATGAGGTTGGGTTAGGTTAGTTTAGGTTTTGCTAAGAATTGCGAGGTTAGCAGCTATTAATAGGGTCAAAGGTACAGCTTAAAGAGAGTTTTAGTGATTTTAGATCCGACGTATTATACATATTGAGTAGTGTGTTGACTATGAGGAATCAAATCTATAATTGCTAGGTTAAGAGTGTCAGGTTAGCACTGTTGGGTTAGGTTAATACAAATATTATATTTAATGAGAGTATCCTCTAATTTTCGTTTGAGTTCATGAATTAAACCTACATGAGAGAGGAAATAATAAAGATTGATGTTGATAGAGGGTTTTCATGAGTAGTAAGGGGTGGGAGACTAACAGCTAAAATGTTGGAAACCGCAAACTGGAAGTTGCAACCGGATGTTTCAAATGTTGCAAAGCAACATTATGCAACATTTGTTTTTGACGTTTGATACGTCAAAGTTAGGGTTACTAAGGTCGGTTAGACCGAATTTAAGGTCTGGTAGACCATTTTCTGAGTTTTTTAACATGTCCTTGGGGATTTTAACCCCCAAAAGGGGGGTTTTGGTTCCTAGAAGGTTTTATATGATCGGTAGATCATTTCTGATGGCTCCATTCGATTTATCGAGTTTTTTTTTCCTAAATCGAGTTTTAAATTGTTTCTCTATGTGTTCTGGTTGGTTTAATACATTGAAAAACATAACCGAAAGAAAATCATTACTATTATTTAACATTCGATTAATCGGGTATTAAACATGAAGAATCTGAACTATTAGTATGATCTAGTACCCCGCCCCCCTTTTTCTAGCACTTCTAGAATGACATATTCTACTTCACGGAATATACCCGAGTTTTGTGTCGATTAGTATGTTTTGAGGTATGCCAAGTTGATTCCCGAGGCGTTTGAGGGAATCGGAGCATGCGTTGAGGTTCTCGAGACAGTTTTTTTAATTTCAAATGAATATGTCCCGAGCGTAGTGTCTAACCCTATGTTTAGAGGGTCTGCAAATCGATTCCCGGTATTACCGAGTGGATCGGAGCAACCCTTAAAGCATTTGGCACCAGTGTTGCGATGCTTATTTATATATTTTTAGGCTTTTAAGGTTTTTCTAGTTAAGGTATCCATTTCAAACTTGTCACCGTAGTTGGTGAAGGTGCTGCCTGCCTGGTCCTCAGGTTTCATGCCTCCACGTCCAAGGAGGGTAGGGGGTCTGAGCCCCTAAAACCAGGAAAAGGACTTAGAAGGTTAAAATTTGGTGAGTGAGTAGAAGAGAACGAATGAAATAGAGTAGTGAGTTTAAATTAGGTGCCGGAGGACATGAACCGGAGCCGGAGCTGATACCGGAGCCAGACTGAATTCTGGCTGCAGCCACATATTGAGTCAAAGGAGGTGTGTGTATATATATGTTTTTAACAGTGTAGAACTCATTTTTGAGGGTTTCAACACCCCCAAATGAGTTTGAGGGTCCCCCTGGAAGGGGTCCCATTGAAAAATAGAAGAAAAGCACAGAGTGCAAGACAGAGAAGAAGAAGGAAGGAGGGAAGAAAAAAGGACAAGAAGGAATTAGAAGAAGTCTCATATGATGGAGCAAATGCGATGGAGCATTGAGCCGGAGGCGGAGCTGGTGCTGGAGTAGGAGTTAGAAGAAAAGCACAGAGTGTGTAGCTGAGGAAGATGGAAGAAAAAATAAAAAGAAGTCTCATATGACGGAGCAAATTAGTTATTGGAGGTATTGGTACCGGCACCGGTGTGGAGTCGGAGTGGAGCGAGGTGCCGAGTTAGTAAACACGTACTTAGAACCATAATGTTGGTGTGCTTATATATGTTTTCAATGACGTAGAACACGAATAATAGTTTCAATACTCTCAAAGGTGTCTGAGGAACCCCTGGAGGGGGGACCACAGCTGAAAAAAAGAAGAATGCATAAGAGAATGCATAACGACGAATGGAAAATGACGAAGGATGATGATGATTTCAGAGGTATCAGAAATGGTATGTCCCCCCTTTCAAATGGGGGCCGAACCCCCAAAACGGGGTTTTGCCTTTAAAATGAAATTTTAAAGGGCGGTAAGCTAATAATACATACACTTACACTCTAATAACAGTCCTATGTTGCACGAGGATATGAAACTTAACACAGAAAACTTAAGTAACACTCTCTTAGTCATACACATTGGCTACCAAAATGTTGCACAAAATATGAAACTCAGTCCTATAATGTATGTATGACACTTAACATAGCGATCTCAAGTGACACTAGTAGTAACAATGACGGATTCCAATGAATTGCGGTCACCGGTGACCGTTTTATCCCAGCGTCTTTTCTGAGGCCTTTTTCAGGGGCTCCCCGTCGAGGGCTACCTTTTCGGGTACTTTCGGGGTTGCCGTTTTGTTTTAAGGGCTGGTCCCCCCTGGGATCCCACATTTCTATATATTCGCCATGTACGTGCGTGAGTGAGTTTATACCTGACCACCACGTACTTTCATGGGCGCCTTTGATCTCGCACCTTAGTTCATCCCCCATTTCAGAACGCGAAGATGCTGTTGAGTCAGCGGAGTTCTCATCAGACTGGTGGATCGCGTTAGGTACGGTATCCGTGTGAATATATATATATATATTATTATGTTGTTTAGTTATATTATTATATATATATATATATATTATTATTATTATTACATATATTATTATTATTGTTTATACATATATTATATATTATTATATATATATATATATATATATATTATATATTATATACATATATATATATTACTATATATATTATATATATATATATATATATTACATATATATATTATTATTATTATATTATATAGAGAGTTATATACATATATATATATATATATATAAACATATATATATATATATTATATATATGTATATACATATATATATATATATACATATTATTATTATATATATATTATTTATATATATATACATATATGTTATATATATATGCGCAGCATATATATATATAGGTATATAGTATATATATATAGCATATATACATATATGCTTATATATATATATATATATATTGTTATATAAATATATATATACATATTAATATATATTATTATATATTATTATTACATATACATATATATATAAGAAGATATATATATATATATATATATATATATATATATATATATATATATATATATATATATATATATATATTATATATATATATATATATATATGTATATAATTTTTGTTTTTACTAAATTTTTATGCTTTTCATGTTTATAACTTAAAAATTTATTGTATACTCCTAAATCAGTAAATCAGTAAATCAAACAACCATCCAACACCTCTAACCAACTATGATCCATTGATCTATTGATCTATTGATTCAAGCCATATTTTTACTAAAATTTTATGCTTTTTCATGTTTATAACTTATTTACATACCCTAAAGACGTAAGGCGTTGCGCCAGGAGGGGTCCTCTCACCCCCCTCCTTGTGCGATACGCCTTTACGTCTTTACGTCTTTACGGCTTTACGCTTTTACTGCTTTACTGCTTACTTCTATGACGTAAAGATCGCTGGCAAGTTGTGTGGTGATGGGGTCATCCCCCTCACCACCCCTCTGTGCGCTACGTATTCTTACTGTAATAACATCACTTTGCTTATTAAACATGTGTGTGCGTGTGTATGTGTGTGTGGGTGTGTGTGTGTGTGTGTAGCGCGATTCGTGGTTAATCATTGTAGGAACAGGCCAGATCAACGAGACAGGATAGCCAAGCATAAATTGAGTTAATAGATTATATATATACATAGCATATACATACATATACATAGCTATTATAATAAACTATTACATATTATTATTATTACATATTATTATATATTATTATTACATATCCCCAGTAACCCTTTCAGCTAAATTACTAGTAATATTTTTACTATGTATATACATGTTATATTATTATTATATTATTATTATTATTATTATTATTATTATTATTATTATTATTATTATTATTATTATTATTATTATTATTATTATTAAACATTAGCGTGGTAAATACAGGAAAAGAAGCTAAATATGAAAGAAGATGAAAGAATAGGTCCCAGAGGATATCGTGAGCCATCAGGTTTATATGAGTTAGTAGCCGCTGTCGAGGCTGGTGACCTGTTTCCAGCCACGACAGCGATACGATGAGTACGAGCGAGGCGAAAGAGAGGCTAGGCGAAGGAGAAAAACCAAAGATTGATTTCTTCATTAAAGATGCATGTATTGATTTAGCACTGATTTGGAATTTGTTGAAAATCTCGTGCTTTTGTTTTTAGCAGATTTGGAATCTGTGAGAAAACGCTGCTCTCTTTGAAGGAGAAAAATCAAATGCGATCTCACTGCGCCCCCAAATCCTGTCCATTACCGTATTTATTAAAGTTCGTATTATGTTTTCACATCTTTAGGTGGGAGTTATAACATTGCAGAAATACTAATAATGACAGGAAGGTTCAGATGAAACAAGTTTATGTACAAAGACAGCTAATATATATATATATATATATATATATATATATATATATATATTACATATATATATATATATATATATATATATATATATATATATATACACATATCCATACACAACTAACTACTGCCACTTACAAAAATAACAATAATAAATATCAACAAGCAAGATTAACGACAGCACAACAACAATAATACTTTTATTTATAAATAATTCAATCATGTCAATATTTAATATAAGATCAAAGGTTACATTGTTATGAAACAACAATAAACACACACAATAATATTATTATCAACAGTTTTAACAATCATACACTTAATACACAAATAACAACATACTTGGTCACAATAATGGTACGATTATCAAATCAGGTCTCAACTATTTTATCAAATATAATACCACAGGACTGTAACGTTGATTAATAAATTTTCCACGAAAGGACCGATGACCACCGCACATACTTTTCATCATACAGATTTTTCAGATTGAGACAGCCACAGTCACTTATTTATGTTTAGTACGAAACAAAACACTTTTATTTCGACTCCCAAGAATCCAGCAGTCGGGCAAATAGCCCCCGTTGGGTCCATCACATTTTCTCCGACCCATACTACTGCTTTATAGTTTACAGGCTCCGATAGCATTAAAAACCACAGTCATAAAATATGAGTACAGTCGTTCAGTGGACAAAATTGATAAAGATATAGATTTATGAGTAGTTACATCAAACACAAGCCAGAAATGTTACAGAGTCTGCATAAATAAACAGTGCAGTGGTAAGTAGCAGTAGCAGTAGTAGTAAGCGCAAATAGTAGTAGCAGTAATAGCAGTAGTAGCAGTAGCAGTAATGGCTGCAGTAGCAGTAGTGGTGGCAGGTAGTAGTAGCAGCAGTAGTAGTAGTAGCAGTCAGTAGGTGTATTATGCGGTAAACACAGAGTTTATTACTACAACATATCAATTCAATTCACCGACGCATACAAGGTTTTTTACAGCTTTCACTCAGCGAATGATGGATTTAATTGCAATGATGACAAAGCTCATCCCCCGAATCATCGAAGCTACCAGTCCAATCGACCCGTATCAGTGAATGACATCCAACCGCTGGCCCTATCAATGAAGGATTGTTTGATAAGAGATCCCCTAAAACATATATATATATATATATATATATATATATATATATATATATATATATATATATATATATATATATATATATATTATATATATATATATTTTTTTCCTATATATATATATATATATATATCTATACATATTAGTTATTATTATATAAATATATATTCACCATTTTCTGTCCCAGCACATCTCACGTAGAAAATATTTCAGCGTCTGCGTAGTAATATTGCGACTCAGACCCGAGTCTGGAGCCAGACTTCCCGTCCGGCTCCGACTCAGGCCCTGAACCAGAGCATCCGATGACTCATCTTCTTCTTCAGCTATCTATGTTTTGGGATCTCTTATCAAACAATCCTTCACTGTGATTGGGCTTAACGGACCATTCACAGTTGGGGATGTCATTCACTGATACGAATTAAGATTAGTTTTAATTTAGCTTCAGTGGTTCGAAGTTGTTTCAGTGGAAAACTTTTATTAAATGTTACAATTTAAGTCCATGTTTAAAGCTTAGTGAAAATATAAAAATGTATACGATTGAATAGAATTGGGTGATATATTTAATAGTAATAAAAATCACTCTGTGTTTCTACTATAACTACTACTACTACTACTACTACTACTACTACTACTACTACTACTACTACTACTACTACTACTACCAGCTTTATAACTATTATACGAGTGAGGTCATGATGTATTCTTCTTATTCTTCTTCTTCTATTACTGCTACTACTACGACCACTGCTACTACTACTACTACTACTGCTACTACTACTACCACTACTACTACTATTGTTATACGAACTCTGTATCCATTCTAGCTTAATGTTTGATGTAACATACATTAAGTAAATCTATAGCATCTTTTACTTCTGGTTCCAGTATTCTGCTGTTAGGTAGTAAGAATCTTTATTATTATTACTGTTATTTTCATGCTAATGGGTGTACAAACAGTACGTAAAGCTATAAAGCAGTAAAGCATGGGTCGGAGAGAGAGGATGTGAGGACCCATGGTAAAATATTTGGCCCCGACTGCTTTAAGTCTCTAGGGTCATAAACGTAGCTTTTACTCTCGAAATGTTTCGTACTAAACACAAAATAAGTGATCATTATTAATATCTCAATCTGAAAATCTAGCTATGTTAAAAATTATGTTAGAAACGTTAGTGATGAGATTCGCTGGAGAATTTTGTTAACGTCAACGTTATTCGTCCATAACGGCATTATATTTGATAAAGATAGTTTGTGGACCTGAGTTTTTGTTGTGGTAATAATGTTGTTGTTGAAAGTAATATTTAGGTTGCTGTTGTTGCTGTTGTTGCTGTTGTTGGTTGTTGCTTTGTTTGCTGTTTGCTGCGTTTTGTTATTTTGGTTATTTTTGTTGTTTCGGTTGTTGTTGTTGTTGTTGTTGTTGTTGCTGTTGCTGTGGCTGTTGTTGCTGTTGGTTGTTGTTGTTTGCTTGCTGTTGCTGCTGTTGCTGATGCTGCTGCTGCTGCTTGCTGTTGTTGTGTTTGTTGTTGTTGCTGTTACGTTAGGGTGGCGGTGGCCTTGGTGATGTTGTTACATATATATTATTACATATTATTATTACATATTATTATTATTATTATTATTATTATATATATATATATTACATATATATATATATATATATATATATATATTATATATATATACATATTACATACATATATATATATATATATATATATATATTATATTATTATTATTATTATATATATATATTATTATTATATATATATATATATATATATATACATATTATTATTATGATATATATATATATATATATATTATTATTATATATATATATATATTAGCCATTTAGATATATTTAACTTCTTTGTCCTCCCTGTGATCTCTACTACCACTTCTAATTACTACCAATGTTATAACTAGGGCCTAAAACAGTAAAAGTATACTAAAGCAGTAAAGCAGTAAAATACGGTATGGACAGAGTTTTAGGAGGGTCACCCATTGGGGGCTCGCGATATTTGTTTTACTGCTTTAGGGTAAGAAAACATTGTTTTATTGAAAATTTGACAACTTTTTCTTTGAAAAACAAAACTTTAACAATGAAACAATTTTCAATAAATAAAATATAGGAATCTACGTATAAAAACTCTAACTACATACATCTTTGATAAAGTAAGTCAAAACGCAAGTTTTTTGGTGCGAGTACCTCCATCTCCTATCTCTTTTCACCTCTATACCCCCATTTTTACTTCATCATCATCCTTTGTCATTCAGCTAGGACCCCATTAAGTGGGTCCTCAGACTCATTAGCGAGTACTGAAAACACATATAAACCTGTTAACCACCGATACATCCTCTGTAAGACTTCTTCATATATATATATATATATATATATATATATATAGTATATATATATATATATATATATATATATATATATATATATATATATATATATATATATATATATATCCTATGCTGTTATACTTAGCTATCCCCTGTCTCATTTGATCTGGCTATGATGTCACTACAATTGGTTAGTACAATTAAAACACACACACACACACACACACACACCATGTTTAATAAACAAAAATTGATGTTGTGACAGTAAAGACGTAAAGACGTAAAGACGTAAAGACGTATCGCACAGAAGGTGGGTGGGGGTCTACTGTACAGCTTGCGCAACGTCTTTACGTCCTTAGGGGTAGTAAAAACACGTTTTTACGTACCGAGTAAAGACGTAGTTGTAAGACGGTGCATGTGTCTGCGAGGGTGAGAGGGGGACTCTTCCGGCGCAACGCCTTACGTCTTAGGGTATGTAAAAACGTAAATTTTTAAGTTATAAACATGAAAAGCATAAAATTTTAGTAAAAATATGACTTGAATCAATAGATCAATAGATCAATAGATCATATTGGTTAGGAGTGGTTTGATTGTTGTTTGATTTACTGATTTACTGACTTAGGGTATGTAAAAACGTAAATTTTTAAGTTATAAACATGAAAAGCATAAAATTTTAGTAAAAACAAAAATTATATATATATATATATATATATATATATATATATATATATATATATATATATATATATATATATATATATATATATATATATATATATATATACTATCTATATCTATATATATATATATATATATATATATATATATATATATATATATATATATATACCCCCACAGATACCATTTACTCACACTACCAATCCGCACCCATTATTATTAGAAATTTTCCCATAACCAGCGAAATATTTAAGCGTTCGCGCGCGCGGTGATATTGCGCCTGCGGGCGTTCGCGTCGGTTCCGGGCCAGCGGACGCGTTCGCGTTGGACTGAACGTGACCCGAACCAGACTTCAGCTACTTTCATGGACGTGGCTACGCCACCCATGTACGAGGCTACGCCGCGTACACGGGCTAGCTAGGCCTAAACACACTCAAGAAAGTAGCTCTGTGGTGACGTCATATGGGCGTAGCAGGAGAACAAAGGGGGGTAGGGTAAAAAACGCTCGTGAATGTGCATGAGCATGTGCTCACGCACATGCACACTCACTCACGTACATGGCGAATCAATAGAAATAAAAGTAAAAACGCCAGTACATAGGAAGATAGCTCCCACTGGGCAGCCCTCCGAAAATCACTCAGGAAAGACGCTGCCAGGGCTCGAACCCTGGTCCAGCCTATTGTCTACTTCTGAGTGATTACGTCATAGGGGGTAAGGGATGAACTAAGGGGGGTAGGGTAAAAAACGCTCATGAAAGTACGGAGCATGTGGTCAGGTATAAACTAACTCACGCACGTACATGGCGAATCAATAGAAATGTGGGACCCCAGGGGGGACCAGCCCCCAAAACAAAACGGCAACCCCGAAAAGTACCCCAAAAGGTAGCCCTCGGCGGGGAACCCCCTAACAAACTATCATACCTACCAATACTACGGTTAACTCAACTGTTACCAAAAGGTCTTCTCCTTCACCCTTCTCTCGAAGCAAGAGGTATTCCTTTAGGTGCTTTATTAAATAGTGAAAACTAATTTATCAACATAGCAAAGTTTTAACATATGTAAAACTAATTTCCTATTACCTAACCTAAGAACATTATGCACAACAACGAAGCTAGCAATCCTTAAGAACGAATAAGCAGCTAACATAACCATAGTTAACAGCTTAAGAGCAGTAAAGTGACCAATATCACCTACAAAGCTCAACCTAACCTTACTAGTCAGTCACATCAATGATAATTACACTAACATAGGAGTATTGATCAGAACCTAGAAAAAAAATTTATAATCTAAACTAAATATCACACTGGCCGACAAATAAACTGTAACCATTAGCAAAGTTACCTATATGTCTACGGCAAATAAGCTATCATCTCACATGCAATACTCAACCTAGCCTTGCCTTTCATTCATATCCATACCATATCGATGTTAATTTAGCATTAACATTGTAATATTTAACAAACACAACAAAAATTTAGCATAATCTAACATAGCTATCACACTAACAACGAATAAATGTTAACGTAACAAAGTTTTAGCGTCACTAAAGCTAACGTAACATAAACTGAACTAAGAACATAGCTGGTCATAACACACCTTACATACGAATAAACTGCTTTCATTAACAATGTTCTCTGTTTTTTAAGGAAAGTAACTAGCATTGCCCATAAAATTTAACATATATCCCATTTTCTACCAAACCTGTAAAATACCAATGCTAATTTAGCATACCATAAGTGATTCAAGTCATATTTAAGTATCAATATGGCTCTAACATTACATAAAATAAGTTCTTTTGGACGATCACAGCGTAGATTTATTCTTTTAATGTTTATAACATAAAAAATAACATATCTAACATGACTTACATGAATAAATATCATTCAATGCATAATACCAGTAAGTAGCTAATATCACATTCCAAAACTTAAACCTTCATTTTAAACATATTCTTAATGTAGTAAAGATGGTAATATCATTGCACTTTAACAAAACTTAATATATATATATTTATATATATATATATAGTATATATATATATATATATATATATATATATATATATATATATATATATATATATATATATATATATATATATATATATATATATATATATATATATATTTCTTTTTTACATAATATATAAAAAATGTTAAGCTTAAAGTGTTTGAAGTTCAGGCCTCACACACCCTTCTCTCAGGAATTTTAAATTTTATTAAGGAACTTTGAAAAACATTATTTAATTTGTAAAGAAATATATATATTTTTTTGTTAAGTTTTGTTAAAAGTTACTATGATGTTGCAAAATAACATTGCATTGTTAGAGATATGTTGGAAAAGTGTGAATAGGTTAAATTTTGGAATGTGATGTTAGCTACTTGTCTGTATTATGAATTGAATTTTGTTAATGATAGCAATTTTATTCACATGTAAGGCATGTTAGATATGTTATTTTTTATGTTATAAACATCAAAAGAATAAATCTACGTTGTCATGTTTTGTTAAAAGTTACTATGATGTTGCAAAATAACATTGTAATGTTAGAGATATGTTGGAAAAAGTGTGAATAGGTTAAGTTTTGGAATGTGATGTTAGCTACTTGTCTGTATTATGAATTGAATTTTGTTAATGATAGCAATTTTATTCATGTAAGGCATGTTAGATATGTTATTTTTTATGTTATAAACATTAAAAGAATAAATCTAAGTTGTGATCATCCAAAAGAACCTATTTTATGTAATGTTAAAGCCGTATTAATACTTAAATATGACTTTATTCACTTATAGTATGATAAATTAGCATTGGTAGGTTACAGGTTTGGTAGATAATGGGATATATGTTAAATTTTATGGGCAATGCTAGTTACTTTCCCCTAATAAACAGAGAACATTGTTAATGAAAGCAGTTTATTCGTATGTAAGGTGTGTTATGACTCGCTATGTTCTTAGTTCTTTATTCACTTTTTTTATAACTATCTTTCGATTTTTCTTGACGGAGTGCCAACCTAAACCTCAAAAGAGTTAAAACCTTGCTTTTCATAATTATTTAAATCTTATGAAGACAAATTTGTTACACTGCTCAAATTACTAAATTTTGCCAAAGCAGTTTCCTCACTTAATTATTAATTTTTAACTTCAACTTCCTTGCAAAATTATAAGAAGCAAAATGAGCCCGTCGGTGAGAAACCGTAACTATAGTTGGTATCTGGTTTTTCACCAATTACTGTACATTTACTATGCTTTAAATGGTTAGCCGAATTTCTTCTTGAATTTTAGGTCAGATATCTCCCTTCATCTTTGTATATTGGAGAATTTTTATTAATGAAATCAATATAAAATCTGTTTCTGGCAATACTATGGTTAGTTTTGAGGTTGTTAGCTTATTTAACAACCTTCCTATTGGCCATATTTTGACCTATTAAAACATTGTTTTTTTGATTGGTGCAGAAGTTTCCTTCCCACTTCATGATTTCCTTGCTCTTGTAACATTTGCTCCATCAATAATTATTTCACATTTGATAGTGCCTTTTTCAAACAAATATTTTTAGCGAGCTTGAGATCATTGAATACTGTTCATAGTTGCCTGTATATGGAATATTTTTGAGGGAAGATTACCAGCAATATCTGGTTTTAAGTTTAATGTGGGTATCGTTATGTTGATAACCTTTTAGTTTTATTACCTACACATCAGAATGTGGACATATTTTTAACTAATGGGGAGGATCTAATATTGGGGATTTTGGGACACAATTTTAGCCCCCACCTAAAAATGGACATAAAATTCTTAATTTTCAGACAATTTTGATGGGGAAAAAAGCAAACCGTAGCTTTTTCTGACCTCTAGAACGTCATTTTCGGGTGTTTTTCTGTGTCTGTAGTCATTGTTTCGGCGTTTTCATTTTTTCAGAACCAAATTTTTTGACATTTTTTCGTATCAACTTCTAGAATTTTTTTTCCAAATAACTTCAGACTTGAAATATACATAGATGGGTCTATTATACACAAAATGCACATGTTACTTTTTTGATTTTTGGAAAATTGTGCTCAGCAATGTCGAATTTCAAAACCTTTCTTTTTTTAATTGCTGTGCACAATTTTCGAAAAATCAAAAAAACTAGTTTGTTTGGTTGGATTATTTGATTTTCATGATTTATAGAAAACCTACTCAAATTATCTCATTTATCCACATCTTCTCTTATAATTCTAGGTATATAAAAAGATCTATTACATCAGGAAAATATTGAAAGTCTTGATGATACCTGACCCTGAATTAATTGTTAAAAATATTTTAATATTTTGAAAGGGCTGGGACACCATTCTAATTTTATTTCTCAAGTTTTAGCTCGTTTTGCTCTTGAGACTAGGGACAAACCCCGTCGTCTTCAATACTCTGTTCATTTTTTACGAGTTAACCATATGATAGTTAATTTTCGATGAATTGTGTTGATTATTGTATGAGAAAAGTCGTACTTTTAAGAGTGTCTAAATTTTGTAAAGCTTACTCAATAACCGGGTAAAAAAAATGGCGATAACTTTTTAGAGAGATAACATTATTTTTATTCGCTAAAAAAGCTTCAATAAGAGAGCTAATGAATATATTTGTATACGAAAAACAAATAGTTGAAGATTTCTTAGTTATATAAACATACGATCATTTTGCACTGACATGACTACAAGCTACTTCAATAACCTCTGTTCATTATTGTTACGAGTTGGAAACTTTGGAGTTCCATGAAACACATTATTTGGTGTCAAGTCCGCCTGTAAGGGAATAACAGGGGGTATAACACAATTCAATTTTTAAGATTTACCGAATCATCATGGTGTGGTGAAATTACAATAATGTGAAACCAATTTGGACAATCGTACTTTTAAGACGTTCTAATTCGTAATACTGAATTCACAATTGCAACCTGATCAATGGCAAATTTTATCACATTTTATATTTAATATAAAGCGTTTCATCACCTAATGAAATTGCTTCGGTATAAGTCAGTAAAACACAAATTTAAATTTCATTTAAAAAACGTCAATTTAAGACCACCTCAAGCTTAGCCAAAGGCATATTTCATTAATTTTTTCTTGCTCTCTTTCATATGCACTATATTTGAATATATTCGCATTTAAATTGCTAACACAATTATTATTTTCAAATGCACTGAATACGTTAACATGAATTCTAATTTAACTCTCTATACCAATATTAATTTTCCATGTTTTGCAAGTTTTCTGAACTATCAATTTGCTTTTAATAAGATGATAGATTCTCAAAATATGTAATGTGAAAACTATTTATAAACGCAAAAAAAGGTTAATTTTAGAAGTTATCATTTTTTATTTTTTAGAAAACAGTTTCTCCAAAGGGTTGAAGTTGATAGGATAAGGGATAATATTATAATAAATATTCTAATCACTAATATTTGATTTTCAGTGAGGAAAACGTGATAATTTTCATAGAACACCTAAGAACTATTAATAAATTTGCTTTTCTGCTTTTGAATTTACATATTCTCTACCACTTCTATTTATTTTCAATGCTGAAATCCGTAAAAAACTCAATTTTTAAGAATTACAAAATGATTGAGTCTCTTAAATAGTCATATGATACATTTAGGTAAAAATTCGTGTTTTACTCATTCTCTCATAGAGTTCTTTAAAATTTGTAATGTGAAAACTTTAGAACAAAAGGCGTAATTTTAGAAGCTTAAAATTTTTAACATTCAAAAGGTTTCCACAGCTAATGAAATATTTGGTATATAAAAACCAATATTTGAAATTTTCATTAAAAACGTTAATAAACAAGACATTCCTATGTGTATATCCATTACCATTGGACTACCTTCTGCATTATATATGCTATTACTTGAAATTTGCATCTTCGAGACTGAAACACATTACTTCTTTTATCAAATGCTGAAGTAACCGATTAAAAACTCAATTTTAAGATTAACAAATAATTTCAAATGTAATGCAGACATATTTTGAAAATCGAAAATTTTTAAAATGTCTGGGACTGGAAAAATATTTTGTAATTGTCGGTGAATAGTTAATTTAATTTTAATTTTAATAGCAATAAAATTTCTCCAGTCAGCTACAGTTTTGTACAATTAATCAAATATTTCGCAGATTAAGAACATATGATTGAAATTTCATTAAAAAATCGTCACTTTATGATTGGAAATTATAATATATAATTATTTTACCAGTAATATAAGTAAAGGATTTTTTATTGCAGAGTGGAGCATATGGTATTTTCAATGAAATCAACATATATTCGTTTTAATTCAAATGCTGAAAATACGTTTAAAACAATTTTAAGATTTACCAATGAATTTTCAAAATGTTGAAATTTAGGAAAATCGTACTTTTTAAGAGTTCCACCTTAACAGGGGTTAGTTGGTGTTGTGGGTTGAATTCTCTAAGACAAAAGCGTAATCTATTATTTACTTGATTAGAGTTAAATTGTTTGTTTGTAAGGGTGTAAACGAGGTAGGTGTCCAAATCCATCTCAGAGTATCTCTAATGAATCTCTTTGGTATACAAAAAACAAATATTGAAATTTTCATGGTAATAAAACGCTCATAGATGAATCAAGATTATTAGATTACTTTGCCTTTACACTCTACAATTCTCTTTTCTGCTTTTTGAAATTGCATTTCAGAGAACGATCATTTTAATTTTTTCAAATGTGAAATACCGTTAAAAACTCAATTTTTTAGATTAAACCATATAATCTTCACAAAGGATGTCGGGGTCTCGCATAATTTAGGATTATATTCACTTATGGAAGTAACTTTTAAGAGTTCTAAAATTTGTAATGTGGAAATTAAGAAAAAGCGTAATTTAGAAGTTAAATCTTTTTTTATCAAAACAGGTTTTCAAGATATTGAAAAATATTTGTATACAAAAACAATATTGAAATTTCCATTAAAACATTCTATTAAAGACATCTAAAACTATTTAATAAATTCACTTTTCGCTTTGGCTCTTTTTATTGTTAACCGACAATTCGCTTACTGGGTTAACAACATGACAAATACTCTTATACTTTTCTTCTTCAGTTAATGCTGAAATATCTGGAAGGGGCTTAAAACACTTCATAGTGGTTTAAAGGGTCTTATTAAACAAAATATTATTCCTTATATCCAAATGTTGTCATATACTTTAGGACCACTAAGTGCTTCTCTTATGAAGGGCTCTACGTTTAATATTTACTTGGTGTCAATATCTTCGGTGGTACATTATGGGGGTGGGTGACGTGTATAGATGTCTTTTGCGGTACACTCTCCTTAGCATATAATCCTGATGTTGTCTTTTTTTGTTTGTGTACATCGGGTGTAAACAAGGTTTCTCTTATAGGAAACTATCATGAAAGGGTGGTGGTGTGATCAAAGCGTAAGGAAATATTGAAATTTCATTGTAATAGAGTCGAGAGTGTTGTAACTTCTCTGATTTATCATCAATCAAACTTAATTATCTATTTTCAATCTCTCAACATATTAATTTCAGCTTTTTGAAAATTGGTTGCAATTGGTGAATGATGTATCTCACATTTGCTTTTCTCTCTCATAGTGAGTGGCTGGAGAGAATCATTACGGGTGTTAATACGAGGCTGCATATGATAAAATACTCTAAGTTTCTCTTACTACTCATATACTTTACTCATAACCTTGTTGTCTGAGGAAACGTATAGTCATGATAGGATTCAATCGTTTAACTGTATTCAGGAGTAATTTCTCAGCTTTCTCTGTGCTACATATGAATGAAAATTCAATGCAAAGCGTAATTATGATAGTAGAGAGCTTAAAATCCTCTCTATATCTTTTTATTAAAACCAGGTTTTCACAACTAATCGAAATATTTGGTATATAAAAAAAATATTTTAAATTTCTTAAAAAAACTTCAATTTTGAAGACCCATAAAACTATTAATAAATTCACTTTCTTGCTTTTTGTGAAATTGCTTTACAATGAAACACATTATTTTATTCAAATGCTGAAAATACCGTTTAAAACTCAATTTAAGATTTAACAAGTAATGTGTGCAAAGGTGGAAATTTAGGAAAAATCATGTACATCATTGTGCAAAGAGAGTTTCTAATGTGTTTAATGTGAACTTCTAAAAATTATTTTAGATGTTTAGGTGTCTTAAATTAAGACAGGTTTTTACAACTAATTAAATATTTGGTATATAAAAACAAATATTGAAATTTCATTAAAAAACGTCAATTTAAGACACCATAAACTATTAATAATTCACTTGCTGCTTTTTTGAAATAGCATTTCAATGAAACACATTATTTTTTCAAATGCTGAAAATACCGTTAAAAACTCAATTTTAAGATTTACCAAATAATTTCAAATGTTGAAATTTAGGAAAAATCGTACTTTTAAGAGTTCTAAATGTTGTAATGTGAAAATTTAAGCAAAAAGGTATTTTTTAAATACATGTTATATATTTTTTTTTCTTTTTACAGGAAGTTGGCGCGACAAAACTAATGAAATATTTAAAGGGATAAGCTACTTTCTCGAATAAATGTTTGGGAAATTTGATTAAATAACGTCAAAATTTAAGACACTAAAACTATTAATAAATTCGCTTCTGCTTTTTTGAAATTGCATTTCAATGAAAGCCATTAGAATCCCGTGTCTTCAAATGCTGACAAGATAGCCAGATACAATGAAATTTGTCGAAGGTATTAGGTTTTAAAAGGAATTACCGATATATATATGGTTCAGGATCGCAATTGGATTTAATTTTTGTAGAGAAGGAAAGGAGGTGCGATACATTCAGAGTCTGGTACACATCTTTGTAGCTTTTGTGTGACGAAAATGAAGTGGTTTGGGGATAGGTATAGATATAATCTGGGATGTACTAATTAAATGATGTTTATCGGCTTCTCTATTTATCATAGCGGGTTTTCACGAGAGATAATCGGATTCTAATATAGTTCAATAGCAATGAGTAATACTACTCAGATAAGTATGACAATGATAACGAAACGCATATTGATCTCACACCAAATATAGACGACTTAGGTCTAGTCAGTAAAGTATAAGCATATACGACTTAGGCTTGAGAAGCTCAGTTCTGTGAGAATTCGACTTATGTATTTAAGACTCTATCTATATCTGTGGATAGAGCTTTTCTGTGTGTCTCAGAATGAAATCGGTATGATAATTTTTTATTTCGAGATCGGTGCGTGACATATAAACTTCAATGTCGTAAGTAACACTCATTCGAATTTTAGAGTATTAACAGAAATTCATAGTGGTATGTGTCTAGTAATTTGATTTATATGACTGAATTTCATGTATAGAGAGAGTAAGAAATCTCGAAGTTATTTTGGTGTTACGCTACGCCTCTCCTGACAATATATTGTGGTAGAGAAGTGTGAACCATTCTAGTGTGTAGTACATTTGAAAAAGTCGATATAATTATATTGAATTGTACAGCATTTGTACTGGAGTGTAAGATGTTAGTCTTGTGATATATAGATAGAGTCATAATAGTGATGGCTAAATCGCTTACGATAGCGCGTAAGTGTGAGAGGACACATAGATAATGGTAGTAGTAAGGAAGAAAAGATTTTAAGTGGGCTATTATAAACAAGTACGAATTAAGGATAGATTTCAGAAATACTTATAGTCGATTTTAACAGTTGCTATTAAATGTATTTAGTAATACAGCGTAAACACACACGTACATTTATTTAGTTATAGTTGCACTTTGTAGCATATGGCTTGTGATGTTTGTGATATGAATAATGTGTTCATTTTTCTATAGGAAATACATGTTATTCTGGTTTTCAGACAAGTATAGCATTGATTAAGGATACGAGTGTGTTGTATAATATCATCAGATATCTTGTGTTATTGAACGATTCTAGAGCTAAACACGTTGCGAAGTGAGATACTTAGTGACAGAGCTGCTTAGGAAAAATCCGTGACGCTCCTCATCTTTTCTATAAGCATAGTCAAAAGCAAACTCACAATCGTATCACTCTTAACATGTTGTAATAGTGAAAAATTTAAGAAAACAGCGTAATTTTTAGAAGTGACCACATCTAATTATATATATCCACTTACAAAAATTGGGAGTTTTAAGTTTAAATTATCACCAGCGCCTAACACAATCAAAAACGACATCAATGATTTCGACGGTTACACTAATAAGAATAAACAAAAATTTTAGATAAAAAGTGAACAATAAAAACAAAAAAAGTAATCACTTATAATATAAATAATTTGTACGATTCTATCTTAATGAATTTATCTCATAGGGAATATATTAACACTATAATTTATTTTTTGTCAATTAGAGTGTAATTACCTAGTTTATATGTCATTAACTACTTCAGACATCAGGGCCATTCTCATACTATTTTATATTCGTTACTTATTAAATTAGCCTCGCAAAAATAAACCGCTTTGATTAGTATATAAGTTTTATAAGGGATATAGGTTTATTCATTGAATAAGATATTTTAAACTCTTTCACTTTTCTTATTTTGTAAGGTGTGGAAAAACACGTTGGCAAAATATATTCTTGTAATATACGGGTTTTTAGATGCTGATGCGTATAAATTGGTGCTATATTATATAATGTTAGAAGGTATTTTCTTTTAAAAGAGAGAGTTTTAATGATAAATTATAATATAAATAAACTCTCTAATAGATAAATGTTATAAAAACTATTAGCAATATTAATATATACAATATTCCTAAAAATAGGATAATATTTACATATCGAAAAACTCACGAAACCTTAGTGGTAATATGTATCAGAGGACAATAAATACTTTGACATTTTTGGGAATCATCTAATAGACGAAATTCTTCACAAGAATTTAAATTATTTGTTCTATAGCTATAAAAATAAAATCTTATTATTAAAGAGATTCTATTGAGCTTCACAATAAAGAAAGATTTCCAACGTAGTGGGAGTAAAGTCACGCACTTGATTAACTTGACGGAGTAAAACTTATCTCTTATTTCACTTCTTATAGGCTCGAAGTAATAATAGTTGTGACTATGTGTTTGAATATATTAAATACTCTTGTGGTGATGTAAATGGAAGTACCAACTACCCATAATTTTGTGTAAGATTTATAACTCAATACTATAAAGTGAGTATGCATGAGGTGTAGTTGTTAGTTAAAGATATTTATGAGACACTATTCATTCTATCATTAATCTCTTGTATGTTACAATCGCATGTGTGCTAATGATATATAAGTACAAGGTTTTTGGAATTGGGGCGATGGCGCAAATCTGGCTGTGTTCGTTAATAAGAAAATATAGGATCTCAATCTACTCTGGTAGTATGAGGTTATACGAGGATCTTATCTACTATAATTTTATAAAGGATCTAGTGGAAGATATTATTTACTCTATTCAATTCATCTATGAGCCGCTGGTCCTAAGTAAGCTTCATGATAAATAGATGTTTGTAAATTATAATTATTAATGTAAATATTTCACAATATATTATTTGAAAATATTGCTCTATACATTCAACATATACACGTAAAGTGTGGGAAGTAGAGACTTACTCATCCGTCACTCTCACGCACGCTACACAGTGCCCGTATGTATATAAATAACACGATTTATAATATAATATAACTTATATTTATCATTCATATTTTTATTGTGTTATTTAGAGTGCTTATTTATTAACGTTTTCTAGTTATTAATATAATTTTATTGGTTTGTTACGATATGAAGCTAGGCGTGATAGACGCAGAGTGACCTCGAAACCTTGGTGCTCAAGGAGTCTATACGCGCGTTAGATTAGAACGTAGATATACTTAGTTTAGAAGATAGAATTACAATATCTCTATAAATAGTGTTAGTCGCTAAACATTTTTTAGTGATTAGATAATAATTACTATCGTCACCTATTTATTAAGAGTTTACTAAATTTGTTAAAATTGAAAATTTGAAGCAAGCGTAATTTTAGAAAGTTAAAATTTTTTATTAAAGACAGGTTTTCACCAAAAATCATATAATGAAATATTTGGTATAATATTAAAAAATCAAATATTTGTTATTAATTTTACTCATATTAAAAACGTCTAATAATATATAAAGACACCTAAAACAATTATATTAAAATTTCTTTTTTCTGCTTTTTGTAAATTTAGCATTTTCAATATGAATCCATCACATTGTTTTTCATAATATGCTCACTGAAAATACCGTTAAAAATCTCAATTTTAAGATTTTTAACATAAATATATTTTTAAACAAATTAGTTATGATAAATTTAGTGAAAAATCGTTATATTTATTAAGTTAGTATTTCTAAATTTTGTACTGTTTCGACCACATTTTATTTAAGAAAAATAGCGTATATTATTTTAAGATTATTATAGTAAGCTTTAACTGGAGATCAGATAAAAGTATTGCCAACTATGTTCTTAAAAGATTTAGGTTTTAATTATAAAAACCAATATTTAATTACTAGCACCACTCATCGCCTTTTCATTAGAAACTTGACACAAAACTATTAATAATTAACTTATATTTCTAGTGCTCGTTTATTTATGAAATAGCAATTTTAATGATATTACACAATTAATTTTTTCTTATGCTGAAATACTCGTTTCTAATTTAAACTCATTTTTAGATTACCAAATAATTTCAAATGATTGAAATTTAGGATAACAATCGTCTACTTTACTTAAGAGTATTCTATAAATTCTTGTTAAGATGTTTGCAAATGGCAAATAAATGCGTAAATTTTTAGCAAGTTAAATTTTTCTTATTAATTAATAATACAAGGTTTTCGGAACTTAAAACTGAATTCGTACTTGGTAAAACAAATATTGAAATTTTTTCATTAAAAAACGTCAATACAAGACACCTAAAACAATTAAATAAATTTATTTCCTTTTCTCTGGCTTTTTGAAATTGCATTTTACAGAGGGCAATCATTTAATTTTTTCATAAAGATGGGCTGGGTAATCCGAGATGGTTAAAGATCAATTACTTATCATATTTTATAATACTAATTTTTCAAATAAATTTTATCAAATCATTGACATTCACTATTAGTTGTGATATATGGGACTGTAATATTAAGAGTTTCTATAATTTTTCAGCACGTCAATCTGAACGATAAATAAGCGATAATATATTTATGAAGTTAATTATATTTATTTTATTTAATTATAAACAGGAGTTATTTTTTCAAAACTAATAGAATATTTGGTTATCAAAAACAAATTATTCTGAAATTTTATCCTATTAAATAAAATCAATTAATTTAAGACATCTAACTATTAATAAATTATTCTAACTTTTATTATAGTTTTTTATTATTATTTGTAATGGATTTGTATCATTAATATATAAGGATATTACTTTCATTCTTTTTGTTGTATTTTCATATAGATAGTCGTGTCGCATAGGCTACATAAGAGTTCAATCCGTATGAGAGAACTATAATATTATAGATGTTGACCTTTAATGTGTAATTATGTATAGAACTTTCAGGGGAGATTATAATTAATCTTGTATAGTGTATCTTAAAGAGAAATAGGTTCGTAACCTGTGATTCGTATATTAGTGAACATTTTAAATAGGGGAAGTAAAGTTCCATACCATAGAGAACTCTGGGTGGCTCGAGACATATTAAACATGCACTCTATTTTTGAAGAACTTATATTATTTTAAAACATAGTTTTCTACAACTAAATGAATATTTGGTATATAAAAACAATATTATTATATATTATAGAAATTATTCTAATATAAAATAAATCGTCCAATTTTAAATTAAAACCGTAAAACAATTAATAAATTCTCTTTTCATCTTTTTGAAAATTGCATTTAAATGAACAACTTTTTATATTTTTAATGGCAACAATTTAAAAAATAACTTCTTCTACTTTTAAGATTTTACATTTAATATTCAAATGTTGAAATTTAGTGAAAATTCTTGTTCACTTTTTTAAGAATTATCTAAATTTTTCTAATGATGAATAATTTAGAAATTCCTCCTTAAATTCTTATTCTATAATTTATTTTTTATTTAAACACATTTTTTTCTTAAGCTATTATTTGTTCACTATATTTGTGTGGTATATCTTACCAGTTTGAGACTAAGAGTACTTTTCTGGCTCCAAGAGAAATTTCCAGGATTCTGATAAATACGTCAAATTCTATATTAGACACCTATTAAAACTATAATTTATAAATCGCTTTTCTGCTTTTTGAAATTGAACATTTCAATGAATTATACTTCAATATTTTTTTTACAAATTGATTCACTGAACTCTTATTTATCGATAAAAAACTATTTTAATTAGAATTACCAAATAATTTTCAAATTGTTAGAAATTAATGTTCAAAAATCGTATAAATTTCTTAGATTGATTCTTTATTTTTCTTGAAAACTCGATAAATTTTATACAATAATGTAATTAGGAAGTTAATAATTTTTTTATCTAAAACTTAGGTTTTATTTTCACTAAGTGTTTGAACGTAATTAGTGGTATATATTTAAATAATCATTTTTATTGAAACTATTCATATAAAAAACGTCTAATTTTATTAAGACCAAAAATAAATACTTCTTCAAAATAATAATCTTCTTAATATCTTTACAATTTTTAATATAATTTCACATTTAAATTATATACTTTTTTATTATCTTTATACTTTAGTTTTCCTCAAAAATTTTTGAATATAACAAATCTATGGATGACAAAACTATATTCAAATGCTTGCAATTGTTAAAAAATATGAAATTATTAAGGTGTATCAAACTTGTAAAAACAAACAATATTTCTCTTATGAAAAATAATTTCTTTAACATTCAATAAATTAGTAAGTGTAACTCTTGTATTTTTTAAATGACAATAACTTTTCAAAATGTTTAAATTTGAGGGGACTTATAATCTATCATACATAAACTCTCTCTACGCTTATATTTAGTATTATATATTAAAAACAAATTAATTGATTAATTTCATTAAAATGTGTCGGCATTCAATATTAGTTATACTACTATTAATACTATTTAATTATTATTATGCTCATTTTGGAAATTAAGTAGCATTATCAATGAAACACTAATTATATTTTTTCTAAATGCTGAAATACCTGTTAAATATAACTGCATTTTTAAGATTATACGAAATAATTTTTTATTAAATAAATGTTTATATGGGAAATAATTTATATATATTTACAATTTTCAGAGTTTCTAAATTTGAATGTGTAAATTTAAGAAAATGCACTTAATTTTAGAAGTTATAATAATATTTTATTAAAGCAGGTTTTTTCACAACTAATGAATTAATTGGTATTCAAAACTCTTTATAAACAAATATTCGATAATTCGGTAAATTTCTAAAAGATGGTAAAGAAATTTAATTCTTCTATTTTTTAGCACTTGAGAAATTAAAAATCTGGGTTTGAAATTTTAAACTCTTAACATTCATTTACTAAATAGCGTGAAAATACCGTTAAAACTTAATTTTTAAGATTTACCTAATAATTTTAATACCAAATATGTTGAAATTTAGGAAAATCGAACTTTTAAGACATCCATCCAAATATTCTCCTCTCAAACAAAACACAAGAGAGCTGCTTTCGAGCTAG
>JABUQX010001256.1:0-5000 GCA_015478945.1 Trachelipus rathkii
GATGGAGTGGCTAGCAAAGCTATAGCCTAATACATCCGCAACAGCCACAGGAATCAAGACCATTTCGATTATATCAGGCCCATAACGGAGAACTGTAAATGGAGAGCTGTTAGAACTGCGAGATAATTTCTTTACATCTTTCCATACTGAAAAAAGGGGAGTTATAGAGTTGACAGTCAAAGTAAAAGTTCGAAAGTATTGTTTGCACGTTTGGCAATTGACTCGGCGAAATCTTGCCGCAACCGCTCTGAAAAAATTATGTTTGAGGTGATGCGGGCACGTTTATATTACCTGTAGAGTTTTTCATCCCCCGGTTAGCTTGTTCACAATTTTCGGACCACCAAGGGGTTGCCAATCATCTACCTGATGAAGCTCGAGGAATGCAAGTTTCCGATACTGTGATGATAACTTGCTAGAAGAAGTTAAAGGCCGAACCATTGGTTGGAAACCGTTCATTGAAGGAGGAAAGTGGGATAGCTGTGGCCTGGTAAATGGGCCAACTCTGTTCGAAGCAGGAATGAGGTTCTAACATTGGGTTTAGTGTGAGTTAACGTGAGATTATCGGGTAATGGTAGTTATCGTACAAATAATATAATCGAAGCGGGACCATGTGAAGTGATCCATAAGAAAATGGAAGCAAAGGAGTTATCTATACAGGTGGAGGAGTGTTTGCCTAATCGTTTGTAGGGAGAAAAGCCAGTGTTAAGGCATCCAAGAGAAAAAGGAGTTAGGAAATTCACAAGGATCTTAGGTGAAGGAATCATCCCACAAGGGTGACGAAATCTCCTAATATGACAACTGGAGGGGGGAGTGGCTGAAAAAAGATCGACTAAGTAGGTCCCAGTGAACTCGCTACTTGAAGTCAAGTTGATTTGAACAGATTATGAAGTTGGTGGACAGATAGACAAGTGCTGACACTGCGCGAAGTCTAGTTCGAAGTGGAACTTGACAATAAGAAACAGACTTATAAATGAGAATTCCGGTGTCTCCCCTATCATTGTCACCTCGTTCTATATATGTTAGCTGTGACTTGTATTCCGACGGTTGGAAAAAGTCTCGATGGCATAGTCAAAGTTCCAGCCAACATGTACATTTTGGTGTACATAAATTTAACAGTTGAATGAGTTCTTCATAATTTTAAGAGTAGCCATGACAATTCCATTGAAGGAAGTGGTCGTACAATGCTGTTATGGGTACTACAAAGATGGTCTTCTTGAGACAATTATCTCTATATGGTTAGTGGGAATGTCAGAAGAGAAATCGGTTGGGGTGGGGAGGTTAGGGCATGGAACCTGACGAGGAAAAGCTGTAAACCGTTGTGGTGTAGAATAGTCGTACAACTTTGACTTGGGTTTTACGATATATTTTTTTGGGGGAGAGGGAGTTTACTGTGGAATTGGTGCAGGGGCTGTGCCATGAATTCGAAATAACTTGAGTTCGACCAGGCCCATATTATTGTGCGGACGTAGTTGATAGCTGGAAGAGCAATCAAAATTCTCCTAATTGTGAGTTGGAGTGATGTCGATATCTACCAAGCAAGCAGATTCAGAAGTGGGCTGAAAGTATGGGACCGATTTCATTTAGGCTGTGCAGGAAGGTGTCACCTGGAGAGGGTCACCTTTCTGTGATGGGGCTGGAGTTGTGAAGCATAAATATTAAAAAGGTTCCTTTGAGTTAATAAGGTAAGTAATCTCTGATTTAGATTTGAAAGGACACTTATTGGTTCCCATAGGTTCTGTGAAGCACGAAAGTCAAAGGCTGAAGGCTTTGTCGATGAACCATCAAGTGAGTGACTTTGGATGAATGCTGGACAATCTGAATTTAAGATGGTAGACATCTGGGATCCCCTTTTCATGACACATTATTCAGCAGAACGCTTGGGAGCGTTTGTGGTATTTGCGTTGAACAGTTTTCCATTTAATCTCACTCAAAAAGCAGAGCGCCAGAAAAAGAGGTGATCGTACATCAAGCTTCATTTTGGGGCTGGAATCCATGTGAACTATAGGGTAATCAGATCCTTTAGGAAATGCCTGTGATGGGAAACTCGAGGGAATGAGTTGGGAAGAGGATTCTGAAGAGAATGGAATATTCCAGCAGAATATTAAAGAGTTATTTGGTGGATTGTTTGAGAGCTGTAGTTGGCTGGGTATAGTCCTTTGGTGCCGATGCTTTTGTCTCGGGAATAGAGCTGCAGCGAGGATTTTTCTGAGCTGCGCTTTTTACAACAGAAGTCAATATCCTGCTTTAGGAATTATGATGCCTTATATTTTGGTGAGCAACAGTGCAAGTGTTTATTCTTTTTCTTTCCATTTTGTGTTATGGGCTAGCGCCCCATGGGGTATCATTACGTCAACAACAAGGAGAGGTAAGTTCAGAGTAGGTTCACCTAAAAGTATCTGTAAATTTGTTTGTTTTACTTATAATATACTGGTTTCTTCAAAAATATTATTATTATTATTATTATTATTATTGGTGGTTGTTCAAAACTAGTACTCGCAATAGAGTTGTTAACAGAATCTTGTGCGGGTGATTGGATCGAAGGTTGCTCCGTCTTATAGACGTTGCAGGCGGGCAGGTTGCAGAAATTGCATGAGTTCCGTTGGAGTTGGTGGGTGGAGTTCTATTGGCATGGGGTTGTGTCGTTGGGTTGACAAGTGGAGTCGGGGGGGGGGGGTGCTTCAATTCCAGCGTAAGATTCCCTTTTTTGTGTTGGGTATTTTTCTATCAATTGGTGCATGGCATATCTCCTGCTCAATTTTTGTATGATACATAACTCCAATACCTCCTGTTCAAACAGGTAGGATGGGTATTTTAAGGAAGAGGCGCTATGTTCCTCCACATTTGTTGGAGTGTGGAGTGTTTACGCAGGGAATGTGAATTCTTATCCGCAAATTTGGGCAGGTTGTCACGCTGTCCTTCAGTATTTTCGGGATGACCAAACTGTTGACATTTGAGGCAACGTCTGGGTCGAGGACAAGCGGATAACATCGTAGCTTAAAACCCTATTTTACCCAAACCGTTCACATTTAAGGCAGAGTCTAGGTCGGAGGATTTGGGGTGTCAGGTGAGTCTCGTAATGGGGAAACCTATATACATTTGCAACGGAAAGCTTCTTCTGCTGGGGATGGCTTTAAATGATATCAATGTTTTCATATATTATATAATAATATATATATATATATATATATATATATATATATATATATATATATATATATATATATATATATATATATTATATATATATATATATATATATATATATTAATATATATATATATATATATATATATATATATATATATATATATATATATATATATAATGTATATATATATATATAATAATATATATTATATATATATATATATATATATATATATATATATATACTATATATATATAATAATATATATATAATATATATATATATATATATATATATATGGGTGGAGCAATGAGAGTTGGGCGGGTACTCACAATAATGGTTGAAAGCTTTAAAAGGATTAGGTGAAGAATAAAAGGAATATTGCCTTAATATTTTCAGGAATTTAAAATTGGATTAAACTTGTTTTCTGCAGTCATGTATAATAGGCAAAGAATGTGTATGTATGTATGTATGTATGTATGTATGTATGTATGTATGTATGTATGTATGTATGTATGTATGTATGTATGTATGTATGTATGTATGTATGTATGTATGTATGTATGTATGTATGTATGTATGTATGTATGTATGTATGTATGTATGTATGTATGCTTGGACTCTTATAGTGACCTCGAATATGATGCGATGCTCAATGTACTTTTTATGCACGAGCGAAAGCCTTTTGAGTCAGAACTCGAGCTTTGATTTTCTTTCGCATTAACATAACAGGATTTACAAGACTTTGGATTTTTAATGGCAACTTTAAAGATAAATAATATTTAAGATTAATAATAAATAAGAAGAAGAATAATAAATAAGATTTATATTTCTGTACCAAAAAAAAATTTTCTTTAACTAACATTCGATAAAGTAGCTAAGATAATAAATAAGCTGCATTGTAAGGCCCCTTCCTATGCAGAAAAAAAAACTGAAACAATATTAAGGAGATTTAGCAAACTCTTGCGTTGATTTTTATTCAATGACCTTTGAAAGAGATCACCGAAATAACAGAAGGGGTAAATAACTCTTCAATCTTCATAAGACAGCGTTACTAAAAGCAGCAATTTGACCTCTGACTTGCAGCTTACTATATTCAAAGAGAAAAGGAAAAGGAATTCATGTTTCAGTTCTATAACTCGTGTAATAAAAAGCTTAATTAATATTCTTCACTGCTTGTGTGAATACAAGACTACCTTGGTATGGGTTGGTCGTAATTTCAAGGTATATAATTAGGAGTTGCTTGCATACGCCATTTACATTTTAATGAGTGTAAAAGCATAGATAAAAGAAGAATGTTGTAGTGGGAGAGGGTGGGACAGGTAAAAGAGAATCGGGATTTTTGATATTTGAGATCAAAAATCAAACGTTTGAAAATTTTTAAAAACATCCAAAATTATTCAAAATCAATAAAAGACTTTAAAAGGAAACTATCTTCGTTAAGGTCATTTTACGGTTATTTTTGAAAAAAATATTTTACTGACTAGTTGGGAAATAGCGTTGATATTAAATTTCAGTGGAAAAAATATTGCTTTTAAATTTTTCAAATGTTAAAAAACTTGAATAATCAATTTCGAGACTAACATCGTGCGTTTGGCAGGAAATGTGAATTATGTAGCACAAAGGGTGCCCTGCTTTCTCATGAATTCTGTGTGAATATTAGGAATAGGAACTCCATGTTTGTTCGCTGTGGTGCTTCCTTCTTTCCAGCCACCTCTCTTCTGTGGAACTCTCTGTCTTCATCTGTTTTTCCTGCTGTATTTAATCTCCCTCTCGTCAAGTCCTCCGTCTGCGGTCACCTCAAAGGTTTGCGTTAGGCTTGGGATTGGGTGGTCTTACCCAGTGAGTGATG
>JABUQX010001256.1:27500-30000 GCA_015478945.1 Trachelipus rathkii
GAAGACCTCCGTCCCTTGTCATCCAGATAAGTTCTTCCAACCCACATAAGAGGCCTGTGTTTGTGTACTCTAATCTGTCTTCTACTCCTGAAATGGATATCCCAAAATGGAAAGAAAAGAATAGGCACCAACCCATGATTGCTCACTAAAATATAAGGCATCATAATTCCTAAAGCAGGATAATGACTTCTGTTGTAAAAAGCGCAGCTCAGAAGAAGCCTCGCTGCAGCTCTATTCCCGAGATAGAAGCATCCACATCAATAGATTGTACCCAGCCAACTACAGCTCTCAAACAATCCACCAAATAACTCTTTAATATTCTGCTGGAATATTCCAGCTCTTCAGAATCCTCTCCCAACTCTTCCCTCGAGTTTCCCATCACAGCATTTCCTAAAGGATTCTATACCCTATTAGATCACATGGATTCCAGCCCCAAAATGAAGCTTGATGTACCGATCACCTCTTTTTCTGGCGCTTCTTGCTTTTCTGGGTGAGATAAATGGAAAACTGTTCAACGCAAATACCACAAACGCTCCAAGCGTTCTGCTGAATAATGTGTCATGAAAGGGGACCCAGATGTCTACCATCTTAATTCAGATTGTCCAGCATTCATCCAAAGTCACTCACTTGATGGTTCATCGACAAAGCCTTCAGCCTTTGACTTTCGTGCTTCACAGAACCTATGGGAATCAATAAGTGTCTTTTCAAATCCAAATCAGAGATCATTTACCTTATTAACGCACAGGAATCTTTTTAATATATCAGCTTCACAACTCCAGCCCCATCACAGAAAGGTGACCCTCTCCCGGTAACATCTTCCTGCACAGCCAAAATGAAATCGGCCCCATACTTTCAGCCCACTTCTGAATCTGCTTGCTTGGTAGATATCGACATCACGCCAACTCACAATTAGGAGAATTTTGATTGCTCTTCCAGCTATCAACTACGTCCACACAATAATATGAGCCTGGTCGAACTCAACTTATTTCGAATTCATGGCACAGCGCCTCCACCAATTCCACAGCAAACTCCCTCTCCCTCCCCCAAAAATATATCGTAAAACCCAAGTCAAACTTGTACGACTATTCTCCACCACAACGGTTAACAGCTTCTATTCGTCAGGTTCCATGCCCTAACCTCTCCACCCTAACCGATTTCTCTTCTGACATTCGTACTAACCACATAGAGATAATTGTCTCAAGAAGACCATCTTTGTAGTACCCATAACAGCATTGTACGACCACTTCCTTCAATGGAATTGTCATGGCTACTCTTAAAATTATGAAGAGCTCATTCAACTGTTAAATTTATGTACACCAAAATGTACATGTTGGCTGGAACTTTGACTATGCCATCGAGACTTTTTCCAACCGTCGGAATACAAGTCACAGCTAACATAAATAGAACGAGATGACAATGATAGGGGAGACACTAGAATTCTCATTTATAAGTCTGTTTCTTATTGTCAAGTCCAACTTCGAACTAGAATTTGCGCAGTGTCAGCACTTGTCTATCTGTCCACCAACTTCACAATCTGTTAAAATCAACTTGACTTCAAGTAGCGAGTTCACTAGGACCTACTTAGTCAATCTTTTTTCAGGTACTCCCACCTCCAGTTGTCATATTAGGAGATTTCGTCCCTCTTGTGGGATGATTCCTTCACCTAAGATCCTTGTGAATTTCCTAACTCCCTTTTCTCTTGGATGCCTTAACACTGGCTTTTCTACCAACAAACGATTAGGCAAACACTCCTCCACCTGTATAGATAACTCCTTATGCTTATATTTTCTTATGGGGATCGCTTCACATGGTCCCGCTTCGATTATATTATTTGTACGATAACGATCATTACCCGATAATCTCACGTTAACTCACACCAAACCCAATGTTAGAACCTCATTCCTGATTCGAGCAGAGTTGGCCCATTTATCAGGCCACAGCTATCCCACTTTCCTCCTTCAATGAACGGTTTCCAACCAATGGTTCGGCCTTTAACTTCTTCTAGCAAGTTATCATCACATTATCAGAAACTTGCATTCCCCGAACTTCATCAGGTAAATGATTGGCAACCCCTTGGTGGTCCAAAAATTGTGAACAAGCTGACAGGGGAATGGAAAACTCTACAGGTAATATAAACGTACCCGCATCACCCCAAACATGATTTTTTCAGAGCGGTTGCGGCAAGATTTAGCCGAGTCAATTGCCAAACGTGTAAACAATACTTTCGAACTTTTACTTTGACTGTCAACTCTATAACTCCCCTTTTTTCAGTATGGAAAGATGTAAAGAAATTATCTCGCAGTTCTAACAGCTCCATTTACAGTTCTCCGTTATGGGCCTGATATAATCGAAATGGTCTCGACTCCTGTGGCTGTTGCGGATATATTAGGCTATAGCTTTGCTAGCCACTCCAGCACTTCCCATTATAATGAGGCTTTTCAAATATTATGAACTAACACTGTACCGCTAGACTTCTCAACGACGTAAGAGATGATCATAC
>JABUQX010001256.1:52500-63704 GCA_015478945.1 Trachelipus rathkii
ATTTTCAATATTTTTTATTTTATTGGTTTTATTAATTTGTAATAATTTTTTAGTTCTGAAGAGGAGACCAAAGCGATCATAGTCTGAAAGCACAAAACTTGTTCTCGTTTAGTTTTTTCTTCAGACTTTCCTTTTATTTATTTTGAAGTGGTTTTCAAATAAGTATTTTAATTTTATTATAATCATATATAAATTATATATATATATTATACAATATATATTATATGATTATATATTTATAATATAATTATATTAATTAATAATTATATATATATATATATAACATAATTTAGATATATAACCCTTCATTTTTGGTTATTGGACCCAAACTCTCTTACAGTAATTCAATCTTCTATGTAAGCTCCACCCTTTTTAACTTACTCGTATTTTAATAATGTTAAGACCATAAGTGCATTCTATTAAAGCTTTTTACTATCATGAAAGGCATATGGCACCTCATGTCCAAGACAGTATCAAAACCATATATGGGCAAATGGAAGGATGTGGACCCCTGCCAAAATATATATAATATATCATATATATATATATATATATATATATATAATATATAATTAATTTATATATATATATATATATATTAATATATATATATAATATATATATATATATATATATAGTATATTATATTATAATATATATATTATATATATTACATGATATATATATTTATTAATAAATATTATTTTTATTATCATATAGTATATATATATATATATTTATATATATTATATATATATATATTATAATATATATAATAATATATATTATATATATATATATATATATATCATATATATATATATATATATATATTATTATATATATATATAGACAAAGTCTTAAATACTCCGTACAGTATGAAAGATAACCTTACATTTCACGCACACACACACTCGCGACACACACCGAACACACACGCCACACACAAAACACGCACGCTCATGCACACACCGTAATAACAGCATACAGGATAGACAGACAATTTCTCTAACCAGCCAACGAAAATTATTCCCTTAGATGGTACTTGACCATTTACATCGGTCGTTGACGAAGTATATTGAGGGTAGGGGTTTACAGACGGTTCATTCCTGAGACGAGCAAGTACTTCCTTCGAGTTAGTAAAGGGTTGAAACTTGGAATTCTTAGGTGTTAACAAATACAATCGATGCGCTGACGAACGTTTATGAGGTAAGTTGGTAATAACTGGCATGTATGCTGAGGACAGAGGTACGTTCTTGGAGATAATGACCAAAGGGACTGAAACTTGGATAACTTGGGGGTTTAACGATAACATAGTCGCTGACGAAGTTATGTGCCTGTAGTGGAATACCTGGTGAAAACCTGAAGGAGGTACTTCTTAGAGGTTGAAAGAGACGGAAAGTATATTCTTAGAGGTGTTGACATAACTTCGTCAGCAAATTTAACGTGTTGTAGAGGTATAGATGGTTTGAACTGAGAGTACTTCTTTACAAGTAGGTAAAGGGACGAAAACTTTGGCATACTTAGAGATGTTTGATTAATTCGTCATAGCCGAGTTAACGTCGGTGCAAAATGTACAAATTGTTCGAAGAGTTCTTAAAACGTTCTTCTTATATTAGAAAATAGGTAAAGGAGACTGAACTTGGTATATATTATAGTGCTAACATAACTTCATCCGTAAGACGAAAGAGTTACTGTGATTGTAATCGTTGAGATGCGTTCGATATTCTAAAGTGGTACTCTTAGAGAATAGGTAAAAGAATGAACTTGCGATTATATATATTATATTAACTTAGAGTGTGGTTTATCACTACTGGTCAATTTGTGTTCTTGTTTCTATGGCAGAGAGATGATCAAAATTTCAAGAGGTTATTGAAGATACTTGTTAATGTTTTTTTTAACGTTCGTCAGCGACATTTTATATGTTACCGCTCCTAAAATAATTAGATACCGCAGTTCATACCCCTTTACTTATATCTCTCAATATAATATCTCATTATGCAATCGAACTCGTCTATGTACCTAATAACTACACGTCAAATAACTATCGTCAGCGACATATTAGAATTAATGTATAAGACCTATCGTCCCAGTTCTAAATCCAGTAGTATAGTGGTTTAGTGTCAGTTGTTTATTCAAATTAGTTCAGTAGCTCAATGGTCCATGGAGTGTTATAGATGATATTATAAAATATATATATAATAGTATAATATCGTATATAGATAAAATATAATATAATTTATCATATATATATATATCATATATTAATATATATATATATATTAAATATATATATTATATAATATAATATATAATATATTATATATATATCTTTTTGCACATTTGTCAGAAATGTGACGTGCGACTGCATGTGCTGAGAGGGGTAGGGTATGTTGGCAACCCCGTGATCGCGTATGTGCTGTGTGCGTCCCCAGTAGAAAGGTGTCGATATAAGTGTGTTGCTTTGCGTCTTGATGAGTCCAAAAGGAAAAAAAAGGTCTTGTGTGTGTGCGTGTGTGTTGTGCTAATATGGTTTATAGGTCGTTTCATTTTGCATATGTACGAGTAATTGATTCAGATTAATACAAGTAAGTAAATGTAGTAAAATATAATAATATATTAATATATAATATATAAATTATATTTTATATATTTATGTTGTTTGAATTCATAAGTAGTATGAGTAAATAAATATAAATATTTATATTAAATTATAATATAAAATAAAATAAATCTATTTACAATATATAATATATGTTATATAGTACCATTGTAATAATATATATATACAGTGTATTGTAATATATAACATAACTCAGATTTATGTATAATATATATATATATAATTTATATATACTATTAGAATATATAGAAATGGTGATAAATAATCAACTTAAGTAAATATTATTCGAATCCCTATATTAGTAGGATATTTAATACCCTGATATTAAATAATTAATATATATGATGATTAATAGAGAGAGAGATATATATAAAATATATATATAAAAAATAAAAACATAATTAGGTATATTATACTATATTATAATATATACGTATATTATCTATCTAATATAAACTTAAGTTATACTATGATTAGAGTCGTTAAAAAAAACGGGAATGGTATTTAATATAGCTGGTTTTGATGGAATATATGGTTATTATTTAACGCAAGTATGGTCAGGAAAGTGAAGGAGAAGAATTTCTATCGCAACAGATCTTCAAGGGAGGGACAGGGGTAGACAACCCGGTGACTCATAGTAACTTTTTTTTTGTTTTCTGCTTTAAAAACACTTGACCAGCACATCTGGGAAACATTTGCTTCTAGAAAGCAACGCATCAGTTCTGGAAGCATGTGGGAAAGGGTATGAAAATTTTTGGAAGGCCAGAATGGTGCAGAAAAATGCTTAGTTCCATTGAAAGGATGTTCTGAAAAAACCCTACCTGAGCATATAAACTCTGCGCCTTCCTATACAAGGATACTGGTGATAGCGAAAGCCTTGGGCTGAAATCACCTCAAGCGGATTTGGTTTGCCGTTGGTGCTCGCCAGATAGTTAGGAGTGTCCATATCTTCCGAGAGAGGGCCGAATAAGGAAAAAGATGTGGCCTCAATTCTGCCATCAGGCCCGTCGAAAATATGGAAGCTTCCATTACCACCGCGACGAACGATGGGTTGTAATATATATATATATATATATATATATATATACTATAATATATATATATATGATATATATATAGGTATCAATACCCTACCCTCATAAGAATTATAAAAGATAGTAGTTTCATATTAAATATCCTATGGAAGAAATTCTCAAAGATATTATATTATATTATATATATATAATTATATATATAATTATATATTAATATATATATATAATATAAATTTATATTATAAACATGATATAACGACCAGATCTATGCTCACCTATATATATATATATAGTTATATAGGATTTAACCACAAGTGCCAATAAATTTGAGTTCTCTTGCGTTTATATATGTATAGTGAGGTAGGTCTCTTACTGATGATATTGTAAAAGTAACTTGAAGTAAGAGACAATAAAGATAGATACAGATAATAATAGTGATGAGTAGGTGAGTATATATAACGGTATACCTACAGAAGTAAAAGCGAAAAACAAGATATATAACTACCCAGAATTAATGGAGATGGATCTCATATATAGAAATTTTATTATTATAGTTCGAAAGTTACTACATCTAATCCAAGCAACGATCATGGACAAAACGTATAAGGGTATAAAAACTATTTACAAATGTTTAAAAGGTTCATTATACAGTATTAGGCTATGAAGAATTAGTACTAGACCAGATATATATATTCTATATATTAATATATTACCAGTAGGATCAATTAGATAGATTAATTAGAGATATAACGTCAGTTTGAAAAGTTAGTACTAGTAACAGGTGTATATATTAGTGACATTTAAAGTATTCACACCAATATAAAATGTTAACTTGCTGAGTATAACAAGTAGAGAAGTAAAGAGTGAAGAGAATATACTATAATAGAGAATGTGTTTTATCTAATTATGTAATGATCATTAGATAGTCAAAGAATTAGTATGATAAGTCATTTTAAAAGTTCGATGCTAAATAGATCACAATAACAGTAATGAATTTATATGTACTTTTAATTACACGATAGACGTAATTATGCTACAGAATAGAAATATATTTTGTCAAAAGAATCCAAAATTAGAAACACAATAGACACCAGATAATAACATCTTATTGCGCTGTACATTAATGCCGCTACCGCAAACATAATGAGGATATATGAGTGCTATGATAGGATGGAAATACCACCAGGTATGTATGTATGATGTTATTAAAATATCAGTAATAGTTTACTCAATAAAGTTCACTACACTATCAGATATATATCATATATATATATTATATATATACTGATTTCATGTTAAGACGACTAAATAGGTAGGATAAATAGTAAGTAGTCAATAACGGTAGATAAGAGATTAGAGAAAAGTAGACGAAAGCTTGAAGAAATTAATGAAGACATGAGGAATACTCTATATATACTACCTATAGTATATATATAAGCACCAGATATAGGAAGTATCTGACCACTACTAGGCATAATAATTTATTACACCCTACATTAACGGAATAATAAATATAATTAATAGGTAATAGTATTAATAATACTCCCCATATTAAGTAATTGTAATATGACTAGTATATGGGTTACGTATATTAATTAATCTGATTATTGGTAGGTACGCGAAATCTTGCTAGATTCGTTGCACTATAATTAGGTTCTTATTTGACTTTATATACTCTGGACGATGAGGATGGCATAGCCTTCATAATGAGTAACAAGTTTTTACGAATAATTCATTCTTTAACCAATATTAAAAATCACCCTAATTAAAAAGGATTTGAGCTTAAATAGAAGAAATGCCCTCTCTTATACTTGGCGATTCTCCGAGACCAGGCTGTTTCGCTGAAAATCTGAATTAATCTTTTGAGATGCACGTTCTGCTGCTAAATTTTGTACATGGTAGATTTGACCCAGTAGCGTTCATAGAGTCTCGAGACGAATCATGCAATTGACGGTCTAGAAGCGAAGGATAAAGGATGAAGGACTTTATGGAAAGGGACGTGTAAGTTGTCAGCCACTCATTCAAAGAGGGAAGATATGCAATAAATTATATTCTCTAAAGAAATTACAATAATGCGTGCTATAATTATAAAGGAGAGAAATTTGCAAACAATTTACTACAATCTACCTCAAAGCTACAAGTGGAAAAAGCTTTTAATGCCACAGGAAATTGGTGAATAAATACAATAGGTCGAACAAGTTTGCAAGTGAAAAAGCTCCCGACCAATTTCATACAAGCAATGGGGTTGTATGAATTCGGATTGACAAAATGAATTTAAAACATACTCAAAAATGGAGGTGTCACGTCAATATCACCACTCATATACACAACATAGTAGATAATAAAAGCAACAGCTAGCGATAACACTATAATACAAGTGGTGTTGAAGAAATTGCTAAAAGTGAATTTTCTCGTTCACACTAAGCCAGAAAATTCCTAACCCGTTCAGGGCCGCAACATGTAATGTCCTTTACGTAAACTAAAAAGTCAATGTTTTATTCAAGTATGAGAGATCTGATAAAGTCTATGAATGAAAAGAAGAGGTACACAAAATATTAAAATGAAGATTTAGAGTCTGTCTTATTACTCACGCCAAGATACAAGGTTATTATTATATATATGTTTGTTAGGATTGTGTAATGTGACAAGATTATTTACTCGAGTGGAAACGATGTAATAATAGGAATAAGTAGAAACTACAGGTACCACCCCCTCCACTCCACCCCCCCCTACCCCTTGACAGTTTTTATGTATATATATATAGTATATATATATATAGGCAATTGTGATAAACAATATCAGTAATGATTAAATCTGCCACCACTCCAAAAAATATATTAATTATAACATGAATTAATAAATCACGGTTTTTTTTGTAACCGTCGATACAACATTACTGTATAAAAGGATCGAAAAAAAAAAATCATGAGAATTATGATATTACATGAGTAAGTATATATATATAAATGAATAGACTTTCGAAAGAGGTAAGTTGGAAAAAATGACAACTTCTATTATGTGCAGACTTTATTACTAGTACTAAATCATGAGTCATATTATACCTAATGCTGCGTCTCGTTTCCATATAAGTTAGAAATTTCACTACTCGGTTATAATATATTATATATAAATACCAAAGAGTAACACAGAATATTTTAAGGTAATAAAGAGCAGAATAATGGTACAAACATCACAATTTAGCTATATAATATATCGTTAATAATGTTCTTTACTTAGGAATCAATACTACTGACGCGAATATTAGGTCGAGACGATGAGATTGTAAAGAGAAATAAAGATAAGTTATTCATAATATATCTTTCTAAGTATATTTGAAAAGCATTTATAAGGTCAGAACCAGAGGGGGTTAAGGAGAATATAGATGTTACTATTAATATTGAGTATAAGGGTTGATAATTGAAAGTTATTGAGAGCTCACTTAGTTCTTGAGCACGATGAGACTATAAATTGATGCCACTGAGCGATCCGATTCTTCTTGCAAGATAAAAGGTGAAATGTGAATATAATGTAGATACATAGTAAAGTAACCATACTTAAATAAAAGCAGTTCTGAAATGGTATAGCTTAATTTGTAAAGATTTATATATAATTACCATAATGCTTTTATTAACTTTATAAGTATTATAAGTAATATGAGGCAGCATAGCTATAGTAAAATTACACATATTTAATATATTTAAAATACATAAAAATTTCTGAGATATATCATACCAATAAAATTAAATAGTCGGGAAGATAGATATATGTGACGTAAGTTCGATATAATGGAGGAATGGGATTTAGTAAGATAGAAGTATATTAAGAGAAGAGATATGAATATAAGAAGATGATATTAATATATATTAGGAAGAGATTTATGAAGATAGAAATGTAGAATGATTAGATATGGTAATAATGAATACTTAGTGAGATACATAGATATGTGAATAGATGGAGAATAGAGTAAGATATGGATAGATGGCTAGACGGTGAAGATTTAGGATATACATAAGATACAGGTGAAATATACTTATGAAATATCTCTAATATAGTGAGATGAACAATAAGGTTATTGGAGCTCAGAGATACAATTCTATAGTACATATTGTAGTATTACTATACAGACTAGAGTATAATTATATGAATAATATAATATATATAAGTATATAGGGTAATAACAATAAGGTATATATATTCGCTAATATAATATAGAGAGAAGGAAGGGGAAAAAAGAGGAATAGAATGTAATAGCGAAAATCTATAAGCTAGAGAGTTGAATACATTATTTTTGCAATAATATAAATATATATATATTGTACAATAGGAAAGACTTTGTGACAAAAAGATGAAGTGAAGTTCAGTAGTATAAAATAGATAATTACATTACTATCCTTAATGGATTTATTGAGATTAGAGATAAGAGGTTTTTTAGTATGTTATATCAGGAAAATATAATTTTTAATATAACTATATAATGATTTGCTTAGAATAGTGACACGATTACAGTCCCTGAGATAGGCATGAATGAGATAGACAGGAACTAAAGTATAAGTATTAAAACAAAAGGTTTTTATTTTTTATTGAATATTACGTAGTAATAGTAGAATTTAATGATAATAAAAATGGGTATAAACTCATTGTCAGGATATCATACGAGATGAGAATTTCACACCGGCTTACACTCTTCCTTACGTAACTCCACTGACGAAATAATTAGTAAATTGTTATAATACAAGATAAAATCAAAGAAGGTGCTGTAATACTAACAAGTTATTATATATCGACCAGTTTATTTAGTGAGAATGTAAAAAGACAATATAAACGCCGATAAAAAGTTTGTGCACTTGTAAATCGGCTATACATGGGATATAAGGCACGCGTTCCATGATGGAAGAACTTGTTGGAGTGATAGAGAGATATTTAGAACAGGATGCAATGAGAGATATAAGGCCAATCGGATAAAGAACCCAGAGATAAGTAGATAATAAATTTAAGGGATTGAAAGTAATTAGTAGAAGATAATGTCGTAATTTAAGTGAACATCAGCAGAAAATTATTCAGTACAGTCGAGATAACTACTCTCAAAGTTGAATGTTCTATTAGAAAAATTGAGAATACTGTAATAAATGAACACTTTACAGTATAATAAACGGTAAATATTCCTATATGATAATGCAAAATTAGAATAAGAATTAAAGTGATAAATAATGTGAAAAATTTATGAAATTGCAAAGACATAAATGTATAAAAAATAAAAGTAATGAATAAAAAAAAAAAAAGAACTAAGAGTCATATAAAATATATATTTATACATGCTCTTGGAGCATTCACATCATTAAATAGATTAATTGCACGTTAATTTAGCAAAATGATATTAAACACATAAATTTATACTTTAGGAGAAATTACTTTATGAAAGTTTAATATTCAAAAGCTTGAAGAGGAAATTAAGTCTACGAAAACGTTAAATGTCGATTCATCAGTTATGAGTTCCACTTTAAACATAATTTATTAGTTCCAAAAAATGATTAGAATAAAACATTATAGATAAGCATAGATTATACAATAAAAAAGATAATAAAAACAATTTATATGAAATGATTCATGAAATAGTGAGGAAATTAATCATAAGATCAAAATAATGAATCACTGCCTATTTGGTTAATAATTGTAAGTACATAATAAAATAAATAAATATATATATAAATATTAAACAATAGTATATAACAGTGCAAAGTTATTTTTAGACTCAATCAGACATCAAATGAACCAATAGTATTTTATCATTAATTGAATAAAAATAATAATAATTATAATAATTATCAATAATTATAATAATAATTAATAATAATCAATAATAATATATAATAATAATAATTTGTAATAATAAATAATAGGATAATATGAACATTATAAGAGATAGAATAAATGAGAATGGATATTCTTTTTTCGAAAAATGTTGGAAATCATGGCTTAAAAAACAGAGTGCCAATGTAATGAACGCGCATAATATGATTTTAGTGGCACTCGAGAGAACATCGGAACAGACTTGCAGAATATGTAATGATAGAGCATATTGCAGGGACGTTGATAAAACCGAGAAAGACATTAACACTCTTCCCATTAGGTAAATGAATCTGGCAGGTTTATCACATCCACCACTGAGACCCAAACTCCCCAGGTTATGAGCTGAATATGTGTGTATTTTGTACTTACTGAATGCGACAACGGACTGAGAGCGCATGTGTTGTGACTTGTTTATATGAAGGACCTTCGCTGTCATTTATTGTTTCTTAGCATACGTTATTATTTAAAAGCAAACTTCTTCCACATATAATTAGGAAAAAGTAGTATCCAAAACGTAACTCAAAATAGTAACGTTGAGACATATAAAATAGTGGTAGCCTGAGAAGACGCACTACCAAATAGGAGACTGACTAGAAAGATAGTATCTACTCATTTAGAAAACAAAACTGTCAGAATAAAAAGATATTCAGAAACTCTACTTGGGTGAGAAATGCTAAAAATATACACAAATGAATAAAAATAAATCGATAAAGGCTAAAAAAGTGCTATATATATAACATATATATATTCTTTATAATAGGATGAGCGTACAGTGAGGCGAGAAGGGGTCAAATTACTGAGCAGCTAGTAGTTAAACCAGATGATTACCTCACCACAAAGATAAACATACCAATATCTGTATTAATAGGGAGAAAGATGCATAAAAAAGATTGTTAATCTTATCGACGATGCTCTCTCGCAACATACAATAGGTGACATAGGTCTCTTTCTCCTTTGATAGGAGCCGTTTTCCATGATTATAGTTCTGATACAAGTAGCATAGATAACGAGGAGATCGCTCGGGAGGCGGGCGCCAACAGAATTGAAGATATTTAGTTTTATTATAATTATATAACTGTACTCTATTAGTCGCAGAGGTACGGAGCCTTCTATATATATAATTATATATATATATATATATATATATATAATATTATATATTATATAATTATTAATTATATATATTATATATATATATATATATATAATATATATATATATTATATATTATATATGAAATAAGTATGATAATATATATTACTATTATAAAGTATCCATAAATAATTATATATATATTTTTATTATCATTACAAGATGTATCAGCCACTCACACCTCACGGGCACAGCCCAATTCAAGGAGGGGCGATGCTTGCACGGCTAGTAAAATATTCATGACAGCATATCGCTGCTAATTCAACACAGCATGAGTACAGCGCAGGTTTAAAGGATAGTGGGAGAATTACAATTACACAGCAGGAAACACAGATCAGATGGACAGAGATTCCACAGAACCAGAGATGGCAGGCAAAGAAGGAAGCACACGCAGCGGAACTAGACTGGAGTTAACCCAATATCAACACAAAAAACTCAGTCGCGCAGACACGCACCCCTGGAGTGTGGTGTCTGCGCAGGCGTCGCTAATAAGGGTGTACGCGAGATTGGTGTAGTTCCCCTCGAAATAAACCTATGCCGTCGATGCA
>JABUQX010001257.1:0-12500 GCA_015478945.1 Trachelipus rathkii
TAATATATATATATATATATATATATATATATATATATATATATATATATATATATATATATATATATATATATATATATATATATATATATATATATATATCTATAACTATATATATATATATATATATATATATATGCAAATGTGTTCGTCCATATTATGCAAAACCCAAATGCATATAAAATATTTTAATATGCTTTAAAACTATTCATACACCAGAACTTAACAAGTTTAATTTAAGGTAAAGTAATTTGAATTAAATGATATACGATTCAGCTTTTATTTTTCTTTATAATTTTTATCTAAGGTCAGAGAATCAAATTTGGCTTCGTAAACAAAAGCTGAAACAAAAAATCAATTTTCGTTTAGAGCCCAAGGAAAATGGATCAATAGGAAAGTCTTGTTTAAAATTTTCAGATTCAAAACTGATATCGAAGAAAGATTTTATATATATATATATATATATATATATATATATATATATATATATATATATATATATATATATATATATATATATATATATATATATATATATATATATATATATATTTTTATTATATATATATATATATATATATATATATATATATATATATATATATATATATATATAATGGGGAAATTTACTGGCATAGGGACGGTTATGTAAACATTTACATGTATGTGATAGTGAGTGTGCACCTATGTACGAGGCAATTTGCAAACCTCACCCGTGTACATCTCTTAACAATGACTGATGAACCATTCTATATAACTTCCCTTGTAACTAAGCAAACTCATAGCGTTGGAGAAACAGTTAAAAGCATCTTCCCCCCTTCAGGCGGGAGAGATGCCAAAGATTCAAATGTGAATGGCTGGAGCCCGAGAGGGACAAACGCCAAGCTGAAATGAGGATTGTTTGCCAGCTCTTTGTTGCAAGAGGTCGTGCCGAAGCTTGTGTCAAAATCCTTTGATATAAAGGTCATGATATATTAGTGACAGGGTCATAAATTATTTGTGCTGTAATTAACGTGTGTTAAAGTTAAATTATATGCCGATCTATTGTCCCATTTATCATATAATCAATATTCAATTTATATGATTGTCACATGTCAATTATCATTTCTGCATCAGTTTAAAAAACAATAAACGACAGATCTATTATTCACACATCCCAAATATTGATTTATATTAGTAATTAAAAGACTTTGAGTATCTCAGTCTAGAACTTTTGGTCGACCCCTCGTGACAAAAACCCCCCTTCTCGTGGGTGCATCCCTGCAATTGACATTGTTTTAATTACCTGTAATTGATCACCGTCAAATTGGAGTCAGAAATTGTGAAAAATAACTGTGAATTTAAATCTGTTCTAAATATAAATCAGTGTGTGTAAAACTCAAAAATTTATTTGTGTTAAACAAGTCAGTGTCGTAAGAATTAAACTGTATTAAAAACTTAATCGAGAAGAAAAGCCATAATTCGAAAAGTGAAAAAAATTCGTTACTTAAACTGACGAACGAACAAAAATCTCAAAGCGACGCTTCAATTTCAAATCGGTCTGTAAGAACCCATTGAACTTTCCAACGACCGTTTGAAATAGGCAACTCAAATTTGTAAACAAAAATTTCTTTGTTAAGTGAAAATATGGTTTCCGCCAAGAAACTATCGCGTAAGACCAAGCCAAGTCGTTCTAAGATTTCTCCCACTAATGGGAGGGGACGAAAAAAGTCCAATTCCCCACAAACTGCTCTTTCTCCACGAGAGAGAGAGAGAGAGAGAGAGAGAGAGAGAGAGAGAGAGAGAGAGAGAGAGAGAGAGAGAGAGAGAGAGAGAGAGAGAGGCATCTATTGGTAATTTTTCCTTTTTGACTTTAATTTCTTTAGTACTTTAAGATCAAACTCAACAACAACAACAAGTCGACTCCGTGAATACCAGTCGCCCTTGAAAAAGTATAGTCATTTGACCTCCAGCCAACTCCCTCCTTTCGATCCATTTGGAGTGATCAGCTGGCTGAATGCTATTAATGCGATCTTCAAGTTGAATCATATTGACGACATACACGAACGAGTCCTCCTCTTAGCAGGAATTCTACCAAACACTCTGGTGTCGAAAATACACTTTCCTCTACAAGAAGAGGCCTATCAGTTACTCATCGATGATATAGAAGACAAATATTTACCAGCATTGAGGCAACGGATTAGAAATGTATTTAAAAAGGGAATGCAAAGAGATGAACTCCCCAGCGAATATTTAAATAGAATGAAAGACGTTCTGGGTCGTAGAAATTTTGATTTGTTGGTTGAAAACAATCCAAATTGAACTGTTTTTTGAAGAACTTCCTACAAACGTCCAGATGAGCCTCTATACTCTGGCAGAAGACAAAGACATACACAGAATGGTTAGGTTCGCAGATGATTTATTTAAAAATTTTATCCGAAAAGAGAAGAATTTTCAACCGTCAACGAACGATAATTATTGGGGAAAGGTAAATCTAATGCGAGAGAGGAAAGGCTTCCTCGAAGCTGACTCTCAAAACAGATCGAGTCACTCATACAGAGAGGAACGCCCACAAAACTCCACCTTCCACGATCATGAAAAGATCTCAAGCCAGTTGGAAGAAATGATGAAAGCCATAAAAGACCTGGCTGGCACTATCGGGCTGCTTGTGAAAGAAAGAAACCAAACAGCTGAAGACAGAAATATGAGCCGAGGACGGAGTCTAGGCCGAAAGTCGAGGTACAATAACAACGCTGTTGATAATATCACAAACGACTATTGTTATTATCATCAACGCTTCCTCCACAAGGCCTATAGATGTGAATCTGAAGACTGTCCCCTCTATCCCCTACTCTATGCTAAAGGGGGAATGAATGCCAACCAACCTACAAACACACAGGCGGGAAATGCCTAAAGCGGCTGCACTCAATAACATCTGGAGGCAGTCGGGAAAATTTAAAGTCTCACAATAGAAAAGTGACCTTTCATCCAGAAGTAGTAGTAATAAAAGATAATGAAATTAATAATAATAAAAACAATGAGGCATTGAACTTTGAACATATAAATGCAACGAATAACTCTATAGAAATTACAAATAAAAATAATACTGAAAATAATAACAATATTAATACTACTACTACTACTGCTGTTAATAATAATAATAATAATAATAATAATAATAATAATAATAATAATAATAATAATAATAATAATAATAATAATAATAATAATAATAATAATAATAATAATAATAATAATAATAATAATAATAATAATAATAATAATAACATAAATAATAATAATAATTATAAGAAAAATAATATGATGTATCTGAAAGAAATAAGTGTCAAAATAAAAGTGGTATCAAAAACTTGCATGAAAATTCTATAAATAGTGTTGAAATTATACCACATAAATTTACCGACAATATTCGGTACCAAAATATGAACAACGATAAAAATGACATTATAAACAAAGTAAATGTACAGAAAACGATGAAATATGTCGGACAAGAAAATAAGGGTAATGTACAAACAAAAGATTTTCTAGGGCCTGTACGACTATCGCATGCTAGTTACACTTTCTTTAATGAGATTTCATGTAATAATATGCCGGATATAAGGGCAGGTAAAGCTCATGAGACAAGTATCTACCCAAGTCTGGTCAATAACAGTTTCAAAAACGAGAAATGCTGTCGCATTGAAAGGGTTTTTGACGGAGACCAGACCGGAAAGAAAGCTTGTGAGATGACTGACCTACAATTATATCAGGTGTATGATGTATTAAATAATAGGGAACTCATTGTTGACTCAGGTTCTCAGTTCAATATCTTGCAAGCGGATGCCCTTGCAAGGCGGAAGTCCCCAATAGGTCATATGCTTGCTGCTAATAATACTAAATTAATATTTATGATGTAAAAACTATTGAATTTGATATAAAATTAGGTAGAAAATATGTTGATGAATTCTATATAGCCGATATACAGGTAAACATCTTGGGGCTTCCGTTTCTGAAACGTTTTGACTTAGGTGTAAATTTTAAAAATGATATTTTGATAGATCCCACAACAAATAAAACTATAAAATTAATTAGAAATAGTAATTTTAAGGAAAAATTTGTGCATGAAATTTCCAGAGACCCTTCGTCTCCCTTTGCAACCATTTCAACCTCTACTCCGCATGTCCCTAATAGTACTATATTCTATAATGATTTATTAATGAAATATAAAGACTTATTTCTCAATCCTTATGTAACAGAAAATAATTATATAAAAAGTAAACAAAATGAAAGATGGGGAGAGATATTTAAAAATTATAAAGGTAAAACAAGCTGCGTGAGCTCAGCATTAATAAATAAAGAAGGTCAGGTAACTATAAATGAAGAACAGGCAGTTATACCTGAAAGAATTTTAATAGAATTAGCTAATACTTATCCCTATAAAGCCAACATCAGAGGCTCCCCTATATGAGACCAAGAAGGATACCTCATAAGTTGTATAATCAAACAAGGGCAGAATTTAACAATTTTATTGCAACAGGCGTTTTAATAAGGACAAATTCCGCCTGGGCATTCCCTGTGTCTGTTTTAGAAAAGAGTAACAATCAAGTGAGGTTAATTTCAGATTTCCGTGAATTAAATAAAAGGTCAGAACCAGAACCTTATGGACTCCCCACGTTGCAAGATGCAATATTCACATTGAAAGGGAGCAACTATTTCAGCAAGATTGATATGACCCAGGCTTACTATGGGATTCCATTAGATAAAGAAGGCATAAAGTACTTTACCATTACCAGTAATCTTGGAAACTACAGTTACACCTGTCTCCCTATGGGATATTTATCATCACCCTTTATTTTTCAAAGGTTTGTAAACATCCTCCTCCAGGACATTAATAACACGCAAGTTTATATGGATGATATTCTTGTCCATACAAAGACCGAAGAAGAACACAAGATTGTCCTTGAAAAGGTGTTTAAAAGGCTACAATACTTACATATTAGCCTAAACCCCACTAAATGTAAAATAGGTGCTAAAGAAATCAATTATTTAGGTTATACCATCAATGCAGAAGGTGTGCGTCCTAAAGTTAAGGAGATCTTAGAAGCACCTAAACCTAAAGCAATAAGAGACTTAAGAGCATTTCTAGTAAGACTTTGGTTTTACCGAAATACACTAGTCTGTTGGGCAGATATAATAGCCCCCTTAAATTTATATCTGCGCGGAAAGAAGATGCATCATATGGAATGATGCTACTGACAAAGCTTTTGAAAATGCTAAGAAAGCCATCCAACACGCTTCAACATTGACATATCCTAGTATGTCAGGGCCGATAAAAATCATCGTGCACGCCTCACAGGTAGCCATTGCAAGTGCAATATTGTCTGATGATAAAGAAAGCCTGCCTATCGCCTTTTATAGCAGTGTTTTATCTCCCACTGAACGAAAATATGATTATGCAAATAAATTGCTTGTGTGCTTGAACAAAGTTCTCCTAAAATACGGATATCTCGTTGTTGGGCGAAAAATTGCAATCCACACGACGTCGAGAGAACTGATAAGTAGATATAATCGAGTAAATCATTCCAAAAATCAAAATGTTAGAGAGATACGGCAGTTAAATTTTATTAGCTCATTCAAAGTAACATGGAATTTAATTACTACCAAAAATAACCCCTTGTCTGTATATCTTCTAGAAAATGAGATAATTGCAAAGGAAAATGCATGCAATGAAGCTGAAACCATGGTAACCGAAAAAGGGGCGTGGCTTCAAAATATCTCAGCCAATAGCAGCGCGGCAGATTTACAAAAAGAGAATGGGATTGGTTCCTCAGCAAGCTCCTTAACCAATCAGAGCGCTGAACACAAACTCGAAATGAATGAAACTGAAAGTGGGCATTTAAATGCTATTTGGAATGAGCCTCTACCAGCTGCATTGAGAGGTTGGTCACAAAGGAATTTGAAAGGAGAAACCGTACGCGTCAAAGCCAAAAACATAAAAGAAAGGATAGAGTCAATCCCTTTAAAAACATCTGACTCACATTCCACAAATACTACGCATTCTCAGCGTGGGAAAATTTCAAATTTGGATGAACCGCCTATACCAGTTGATGAGCGGATAGCCTTAGAAAATAAATTGTTAGATGAATTTAAAACTCAAAATGTACACAACGAAGCTGTGTGTAAGCGAACTGAAGATTCATTAGAGATAAAAACAGTTAATTTAGTCACAAAAGCACATGTGGAATTGATAAAGAGATTTAAAAAAGAAATCGATTATAAAGATATTATGATTAAACAACAAACTGATAAGTATATACAAACCTTGCTATTAGATAAAACTAAAAGCTCTCTTAATATTAAAAAGCAAAAGTTTTGGTACAATAAAGAAGAATTTCAATTGTATGTTGATATATCATTAAATTATGCAAGAATATTACTACCAAATGAAAGTATTGACGAGGTGATAAAAATAACCCACCTCCAGGGGCATCTCGGGATAAACCGCTGTCACTACCATCAAAGCTGACTTTGTTTTCCAAAGCATGCATAAACGAGTGAAGCATATTGTGAGAACATGTGAACAATGTCAGGTGAGCAAAGGTGGAAGAAATATAAACCCAATCTATGGAAAATATCGTAAAGTCAGTTATAAGTTTTAAACAATGAATGTAGATATAATCAAGTTACCTCCCTGTCGGGGTTATAAGTACTTATTCACCCTGGTAGATAGATTTTCGCATTATGTTTGGGCCTTTCCACTTAAAGATATAATAAAAGTACTAATAAATGAAATCTTCCCTCATACTGGAGTGCCTGACAATTTGGTCACAGATAGAGGAGCAAATTACACTTCTCATTTATTCGAGAGTGTGTGTCGGCTACTAGGCACTTGTCATACAACGACCGCGAGGTATAATCCACAGGCAAATGCCAAGGTAGAGTCTTTCCACAAGACTCTCTTAAATTGCCTGAGAACGATGCTGCACGAACCGGAAATGAAAGACCAACAATGGTTAGATATTTTACCTTATGTTCTTTTTGCCATCAGACAGGCACCCATAGCCCACAGCTAGTAAGCTCTAGTATGGTCAGAATATAAATATACCTGGAGGTCTATTAGATACAAATGTCCCAGACAGACCAATGACCTATGATAACTACATTGAAAAACTTGCAGGATTGATGGCAAAACCACTTGCAAAAAGAACAAATCTGCGCAATAGGAATGTCTTTCTCCCGAAGAACTTAAAAGATGCAAAATATTTATTAGTAAGGAAATCATCAACCTGTGTTGGTAAACTTGAAGGGCTAAATATAATTGGACCATATCGAGAGTGGTAAGATAAATAACAATAACAATGCTCATATAATAAAAGATAATAAAGTAGTAGTGGAAAATCATAAAAGTATAAAAAATCTTTGTGGCTTTGTTAACTCCCCATCCGAAAAAGGACATAACAATTGATTTAATGGAAAAGAAAGAAGGCAGAAACAGAAAAGATGTCTCTTGAAAGAAAGAGTAGAAGGCGATCTTGTAATATTATTACAGGAACAAATAAAAAATCGTTAAAGAGTAGTATTTATTCAAATTGTGCAGTTCTTACCCTGTCTCAAGTAGCTTTCCTCAGCCTTCTACTTTCCTTTAATTTATTGTAAAAATGTAATCAAGGAGAATGTAAAAATGGGGGAAGCGATAACCATTGCTTCACAAATGGTTGCCAAAAACTTCTCATTTCTTTATCTCAGGTCATCAGTTCTAATGTGGAAATTTACAGGTATAGGGACGGTTATGTAAAATGTGGACTCAGTGGAAACCAGAGAGGCAAAATACAGAGGGACCAGAAGAGAGAGAGGTGGAAAGAAGGATAGTCAGAGGCGATTTATTGAAGAGATGAAGTCATCTGGGGAATCTACTGAAGATTTTATTGGAATATTTTAAGAGGAAGAGAGAGAGAGAAAAAAGCATTCTAGGGGGCTAGAAACTTCATAGAAATTCTCCGCTTTACGGTTTTGAAAATGTAAAATTTTAAAAATATTCAAATTATTTCATTTATAATCTGGGTTGGAGGACAGCAAAATTTTTCAAATCATTTCTTTTGGCTATTTTGGTTAATTAAATACCGTGTTTAATACAAATATAAAATTAAAAAGAAGAAATTTAAAACACTAAATTGCAGAAGGTGGAGCTGCGTTTCCCAAGTCTATCGTCAAGTCATATGAAGTAAATTTTCCAAGTTCTCTTCCACTGGTAGCAAGGGGCTGGAAGCGCTTCTATCACATTTCATCTTTCCATGAATGGTGGTGATATAGTTCACATACTAATAGTAATAATAGTGATTTTGGTGACAATGATAAATAATAATAATGTTAATGATAGTAATTTAAAATATTGAATAGTGTTCATTCATATTAATATATTATGAAATTTATTGGTGCATGCATTCTCATAGTAAATACCGTTATTGCGTTGATAATGGTAATAATAATACAGGTATAATATTAGTTAATGAAAATTTATAATATAATTGAATAATTAATTAAATAATGTTAATATATATTGAAATATTGTGTAGGCGTAACAATATTAATATTAAAAAACATAGTGCAGTGATAGTGATAGTAGTGATAATGATTGTAATGATAGTGATAGTATTAATAAGAGTAGTGATATTTATATTTGTATATATATATTGTGTATGTGTATATGTATTTAGGTTATGTATATGTATTTATGTATGTATGTATATATATATATATATATTTTTTTTAAATATATTTATTTATTTATATAAAAAAAAGCGCCCGATAGCTCAGTGTTAGAGCACTCGCCCAGCAACCGGGTCCCCAGGTTCGCAGTAACTGGTCGGGGGAGAATGTGTGAGCTATTCTCTCCCCAGGGCTTAGCTCCGTCCTGCTCGGACGTTAAGTGAGTACACCTCCTCCTTGATTAAGGTTGTGACAGTAAGGGATGGTGTTTATCTTTGAAAAAAAAAAAAAAAAAAAAAATGTGTCATAGTGAGTGTGCACCTATGTACGAGGCAATTTGCAAACCTCACACGTTAACATCTCTTAACAATGACTGGTGAACCATTCTATATAACCTCCCTTGTAACCAGGGCTGCGGAGCCGGCAAATTTTTTTCCGACCCGACCCGGTTCAAGCAGGAGAGATGCCAAAGATTCAAATGTGAATGGCTGGAGCCCGAAAATTACCTATCTCTATTCCGACTCCGGCTACACAATTTTAAATTTATGTTCCGCTCCGGCTCCGGCTCCGACTCCGGCTCCGGACTCCGGCTCCGGCTCCGGCTCCGGCTCCGACCCCTAGTTATAATTCTTTCTCCATTTACAGTCATGAAATCATTAATTCTGATACAAAATTTTGAGGGTATGATGAAATTAAATGTTTGTTAATGACATCTTTATTAGCTTAGAATTTAAAACTTAGAAAATATTTTATAGAAAATAAGAATTTTAAGAAATACAGAAAAGGAATCATTCACTTTCTTCCTAAATTTTAATATAATTCCTCTTTGAACGATGAACTGCGTGTACAGTTACGTAATATAATTTTATTATTTTTTTCCTAAAAAGAATAAAAATCATATTTTAGATTCATCTTAAAGTTTAAAATAATTCCTCGTTGAACTATGAGCCTGAACATATATAGCATAATTTTATTCAAAACAGATTTTATATATATATATATATATATATATATATATATATATATATATATATATATATATATATATATATATATATATATATATATAGAAATAGATTCGTCTTTACTGTATATATATATATATATATATATATATATATATATATATATATATATATATATATATATATATAAATGATTCAGATATCATCTAAATTTTAAGAGAGTCTCTCTTTGAACAGCCCGACCATATGTAATATAAATTTATTCAAAACCATTGTTCTTAAAAATAAAACTTCATCAATAAAATCCTCCTTTAACGATGTCCTTAGATCAGATTTTTAGTATTTTAAAAATGAAAATAAGCTCTCAACATTCACTTGAATAGGAAGCAAAGCTGTAATTGTGCAAACGGCATCTTGCAAAATTTTAGGATAACAGTGAATTACCTCTTTAACGTAACTGATTTCAGATAAGTTTCATTATTCAATATGACTTATGAGATCCTACCTTTTATTTTTAAGTGTTTAGGTTGAATGTCTTTTAGTAGATTGTCTTTTTAGTTTTTCAATGCTTTTCTGCATGCTCCTTTTCCATTATCTGGCAAATTTGACTTCTTCATCTTCATCTGACAAAATTCAACAGGATTTCTGAAACTGCTGAACTATCTGACTCCGGCCCAGATTTCTGTTCAATAGCGTTATTCATTTAAGTCCTAGTTCACAAAGAGCTCCCCCTAGCTTTAAATATCAGATATTCAGTTCTGGGAAAGATTCTAAACAAAGATTATTCTAAAAAATATTTTATTTTCAGTTAACGATAGCACTCCCTTCTTTTCATAGGAGCTGACCTTGATTTGCTAAATCCATTTCTCTACGCAAAAATTTTCCTGTAGTCAAGTCTTCTGATTGAATATTTTTTGTTGCATAAAGTATGGGTGTTTTTAATAATTCTTCGAGTGTTTCGATTTGTTTCCACTGACTGTCAGAAAGTTCAGAAGTACCGGCAACCATCATACTACTACTATAATCTTTTGGTTACAGAAGCCTTTAGAGCAACAAGACATGTACTTCCCCATCATGTCTCTTGACCTAAAAGATTGCCACTTTTGCAACTTGATTCTTTAGAACTTCCATTAATTTTGGGGTACGTGCTGCTTTTGCTTATTTGTCTCGCCATGCTTATAAGATTTCACTCTATAGTGTGTGGGAACCATCACACACACTGCTAACTTTCCACCAAAGTATAGACTCCACATCTGTATTGTGTTAACGTTATCGGAACATTGTCTTTTCATAGATTTATCAAGTTCATTCTGAAATCATAACTATTACTTCTTCGTTTTGACATTCAATAAAATCAATATCACTTTACCAACTTCCTATTCCTCACCCTCATTGTCTTTATTTAATTTTCAATCGTACTGATCATGTTTGATGCGTTATCCGTAACTTAAGCTAATTACTTGTCTCTTGTTATTTCGAATTCTTTTAAGATGTCAGCAACAAATTCTTGAATATATTCGCTGAAATGTTCAGTATTTTTTTTTTTACTGCTAACGTTTTAGAAATATTGTTTTTATCTTCGTCCACATATATAAAATTATTGACAAAATAATTTAGCTTTGCCATGTGTAAGTATCCATTTTTAAATGCACAAAGCGTCCCTTTATGCAATTTTTAAGCTTATTTTTTGTTTATTTCTTCTAGAACTTTTTTACAAATATTTTTCCAGTCTAAAGGGACTTCCAGTTTCTAAGCCATGTCTCCACACAATGCTTTAAATCCTGGTCATGCAAAGAAAACTAATGGGTCACTATCTTTAACAACCATTATAATCAATTGTATTTGGTTTTCACTTAACATAGACAGAACAAGTTTATGGCAACTGAAAAGTTTCCACTTTAGGCTAATTTGCTGAATTGTTGAAATTAAAGGTTTATCATGATTACCTTTAGCTTCACCTTTTTTTTTTTAACAATTGCAGCAATGTCTGGATGATAGCGTTTTAAATGTCGCATTAATTTAAAGGATCAATAGATGTATTGTGACCCCATGGGTAACTGGTAGTTAGGTAGACTCTTTTATCGTGATCGAACTGACTGTTTCCCATCCAACTGTATTAACTATTTCATATTGACAAATTAAGAAAGTATTTTTATCATCATATTTTCAAATACATGAGGTGTTTTCGATTTTGGTTTAGTTGACACAATATTTTTCTTAATGATATTAAACTTAATTAATTAAAGTTTATCTATAGAAGTACCGAACCTTTATTATTGAATAATAGAAATATACATGAATAATTCCTACGGAAAGAGAATAATATATATATATATATATATATATATATATATATATATATATATATATATATATATATATATATATATATATATATATATATATATATATATATATACATATATATATATATATATATATATATATTATATATATATATATATATATATATATATATAATATATATATATATATATATATATATATATATATATATATATATATATATATATATATATATATATATATATATATACTATATATATATATATAATATGTATATATATATATATATATATATATATATATATATATATATATATATATATAAATAAAATATATTAAAAATATTTTTATATATATATATATATATATATATAATTGAAATATTGGAATATAAGAATTGGGGGTGATCTCCTCAATTATTGATATATATATATATATATATATATATATATATATATATAAATATATATATATATATATATATATATATATATATATATATATATATATATACATATAACCAGTAGTAATATAATTAATAAT
>JABUQX010001257.1:15000-17500 GCA_015478945.1 Trachelipus rathkii
TTTATATATAAATATAAGATAATATGTGTCAATAAACATTTCACCGAAAACGCCTCGTTTCCAAGATACAAGGTGATGAAACTTATGTGAGACATATCTGATATATTCCGTGCTGAATAGTTCCGTGCCACATTTCAACCTTTAATAATAAGCACAAATATACCGTAGGAAAGATTACCTACCTGTTATTTACTAGTTCCGTATCTCGCTTCATTTATACATATACTAGTCCGTGTCGCGTCAAGTTCTGTGTTCAAGTGTTGCTCATATTTTCAAAATGAATTACACAAATAGTGAAATGTGCGATATGCATTTTGTTTACGGTCGTACGAACGGTAATTCATTAGCAACCATGCCTGTCTATGAAGAAATGTACCCTAATCGTGTTATCCCGCATCATACTATGTTTGCACCTCTCCATCAACGTCTTAGAGAAACAGGAAGTTTTAAAAAACTTACTAATGGAAACAGGCGACCTTGCATAGTATCAACTCCAGATGTCCAAGAACAGGTTCTCCAAGAACTTGAGGACAGTCCTACAACAAGTACCAGAAAGATTGCTGCGACACTACATGTAAGTCATTCGACAGTTTCAGGGTATTTAAAAATCAATTTCTGTACCCTTACCACATCCAACGAGTGCAGGCACTTGTACCAACAGATTTTCCTGCAAGAGTAGCTTTGTGTCGATGGATGCAACAGAAAATTGCAGACAATCCTAACCATTTACCAGAAATATTGTTCACCAATGAGGCACGTGCAATAGTTGAAAGCCGCCATCAACACCAATTTTCATTGAATGTATGGGTCGGAATTGTTGGCGACCATTAGGTCATTCTTTTACCATCAGGAGCTTACTGGAGACGTTTTACATCATCCATTTCTTGAGCCTTGACTTCCCCACTACTGGAAGACGTCCCGTTACAATTAAGACCGAAAATGTATTTCATGCACGACGGCGCTCCCGGCTCGACTACAGTTGGATTTTCGTAACTATTTGAACACTGTATATCCACGCAGTTGGATAGGTCAAGGAGGTACAGAAACCCTTTCCCGCAGTCTCAGACCTAAATGCATTGGTTTTCTTCTTGTGGGTCATCACAACATCGGTTTCGCCACCTTTAACGTTCTGAAGTTCCGAAGGGTGAGGGTTCATAATCGCATCTTGGCACATTCCGGCACACACGGTATATTTGAACGTGTTTTCCGCCAATCAATGCGTCGCAGAATAGAGGCCTGTATTGCCGCTGCGGGTGCTCATTTTCAACATTTGTTATAACCTTAGTGCACCATTGCTTCGTACTATTTCTGTTGTATATTTTCTTCTTTGCAGTAATGTATGTATTCTTGTAATTAAATAAATTGAATGAATTTGTTAATTACCTTTCAAATTTAGTTTACTGTTTATTGTAACTTAATGTTTAAAAAGGTTTCATCACCTTGTATCTTGGAAGCGAGGATGTTTTCAGTCAGAAATGTTTATTGACCCGAAAGCTATTATCTTAAATTTATGCAAGGAATATCATACTTAATTAATTTTTTCGCAATATTAAAGATACACCTGTATATATATATATATATATATATATATATATATATACTCTATATATATATATATATATATATATATATATACTCTCTCTATCTATACCTCTTTCTATATATATATATATAACGCACCTGCCATATATATATAGGCGTGGGCAGGGCACTTGCCCCTAAATCTGGCAGAAATAAAAATTATGAACCTTATATGTTTGCCAGACGACGTTTTAGGGTTAAGTAGTAGAAAAACTGAAAAAAACACATCAATCGATAGATATTAAGTAGTATTACTAATTACTAACGTATTATATTAGTTTTTTTAAAAGGTTTTAATGTGTTTTCGTTTTCATATTGGCTAAAAGTCAACACTAGTTTTGTGCTTTTATACAGCTGGATTCTTCGACATTATTCTCCGCTAGAGCTTTCAGTATGTCGATAGCATTTGTCGGCTGCTGCCAAAACTGTTAAATCAATCTCGGAAGGGGTAGTGCCCATTGATATTCAGCTGCAGACAATACATTTAAAAACAATTGCAGAAAATAAAAGAAATATTACAGCAATTTTGAAGACCATAATTTTATATATATATATATATATATATATATATATATATATATATTACTATATATATATATATATATATATATATCTATATGCATATTTACATCTATATATATATATATATATATATATATATCACTCAACCTTTGCCCCCTAAATGAAATCCTGCCTACGCCCATATATATATATATATATATATATATATATATATATATATATATATATATATATACAAAATAATTATATATATATATATTTATATATATATATATATATATATATATATATATATATATATATATATATATATATATATATGGGCGTCTCCAGCTTCCAAGCTTTAAGATAAATTGATATATATTTGCTCTATATATATATATATATATATATATAT
>JABUQX010001257.1:22500-27134 GCA_015478945.1 Trachelipus rathkii
TTGTGAAATTTAATTCTTTTAAAACCTCAACTTCTACAAATCTCCCTCTCTAAAACACCTTCTAACTTTCCTTCTATTTCGACGGTTCTCTCGTCCCTCCTGTTCTCCTGTTGACAATAAACATCCTTGGCCTTAACATAAACAAAAAAAATGTCTTGAAACCTCACATCACAACGGTTGCTAGGGCGGCCTCAAAGAAACTGGGAGTTCTGTTTAGACTGCGAGACTTTTTTTCCTCTTCTCAGTTGCTTCAGCTATACAAGGGCCTCATCCGCCCTTGTATGGAGTACTGCTCTCATATCTGGGGGGGGGGGGGCTCGGTTTCCCCCGGCTTTGGATAGGGGTCGAGTCAAAGGCCAAAAGACTTTAATAAACTGTTCCGTACTTTTCCACTTCACTTGACCCTCTATCTTTGCGGCGCGATGTTGGTTCTTTATCTCTTTTCTATAGGTACCGCAACGGCAGGTGCTCGAGGGAACTTGTCACTCGCGTACCTCCACCTTTACGACGTCCTCGTAGCACAAGGGGTGCTGTGTCTGCGCATGAGTTTTGTGTGGATATTGGCAACTCCAGGCTAGTTCGCTGCGGTGCTTCCTTCTTTCCAGCCACTTCTGTTCTGTGGAATTCTCTTCCATCTTCTGTGTTTCCTGCTGAATTTAATCTCCCGCACTTCAAAGCCTGCGTCTGTGCTCATCTGAGTGTAATTTGGCGTTAGTTGTTGTACTTCTGAGGCTGCTACACCCCTCCTTAAATAGGGTTCGACCCGTGAGTGGTGGTGACAACTGTGAAAAAAAAAATAAAATAAAATATATATAATACATATATTTATATATATTATTAATATTATATATTATTTATCTCTATAATATACTGTACATATATATATTATATATATATATTTAAATTTAATATTATATATTAATATTTGTCTTAATATTTATATATTTATATATATTTGTCTAGAATTTATATATATATATATATTTATATATATATATATATATATATAATATACTTATATAGAGATATATATATATATATTATATATTATTATATTATATAATCATATATATATATATATATTACATTATATATATATACATATATATATATATATATATATATATATATATATATATATATATATAAAATTCAGATTTTATAAAATTATTTTTGTAATCAGTAAAAAATTTTAATTCAGAAAATGTAGTCAAAAACCTTAAAAGTTTTTGAATAAGGCATTAAAATTTTTAATAAAGTATGCAAATTGTACGATAACAGCGACAACGCAATAAGAAATGCGAGGTGGTCTGCAGTTGCTAGAAATTCCATTTTATCATGCTCTCGCTAGCTTGGGCATATAAATTGGTTTGCAAGTGATATGTTTTTAATTTTTTTTTTTAGCTAAAGGTTAGGTAAACCGCAAAGATGGAAGATGTCAGGGTCTCTCGGCCTACCGGTGGACGGCGGGGGGACTTCGTCCCCCTTTGTCTCACCGTCGACTAGAGGCCCTTAAAAAAATATATATATTATCTAAAATTGTCCACTGATTACAAAAATGTCATTTGTTTTAGTGAAGAGTTTGTAGTTCTCTAACTACAAATGCTACACTAAAACAAATGACATTTTTGTAATCAGTGAAGAATTTTAGTTCAGAAAATGTAAAAAAAAAAAATGGAAAAGGCTTAAAATAAGATTTTAAAATTTTTAATAATGTAAACAAATTGTACGATAACAGCGACAACACAATAAGAAATGCAACGCAAAGTGACAAGGTGGTCTACAGTTGCCAGAAATTCCTTTTTATCATGCTCTCGCTAGCTTGCGCATAGAAATTGGTTTGCAAGTGATATTATGTTTGTAATTTATTTTTTAACTTAAGGAATACCCCCAGGTATACCAAAAAGATGAAAGGTGTCTGGGTCTTTCGGCCTACCGGTGGACGACGGGGGGACTTCGTCCCCCTCTCTGTCCCACCGTCGGCTAGAGCCCCCCCCAAAAAAAAAAAAAATTCTTGTCTAAAATTGTCCACTGATTACAAAAATGTCATTTGTTTTAGTGTAGAATTTGTAGTTCTCTAATTACACGCCTGTCCTAAAGCAAACACATATATATATATATTATATATATATATTATATATATATATATATATATATATATATATATATATATATATATATATATATATATATATATAGTATATATATATATATATATATTAATGAAAAAATTACAAAGAGAGAAAAGGGATGTTTCATGGTACACACATAATAATTTCCAGACTGTCATATGGCTGTGTTAACTAACTTCTCAACTCCTCTTCCTGTTTTTAGTGTCCGAAGCCAAATGGCGTCCTTTCAAAAACCAAGAATTTACATACAAGGTTTAAACAAGCTCAAGGGAGAGCCTACTAATTTTATAAACATTAGGTTTCCTACAGGTACTTAAATTCAATGAAGCCCTTGTTGGAGTCAATATTAGATTCATCTGTGAGAACCCACGTTCACTTTCACTTGTTGAAATTGGGATAGTATTAATCGCATTCAAAAGAGGCATGAGAGCTGAGGGAATTATCTTTTCCGAAAGGTACTCTCGAACCACCTTAAGATTTCTTTATCAGAAAACCCAAGTCGTTCACACGTGTTTCTTATTCTGCTTCAACGAAGGTTAAATTAAGATTATCTGACCACTTGTTGCAATCCATCACCTTGGCCCACTGTGGAATTTCATCATCCTCTTTTAACAAAAGTCGGCTCTCCATACGGACTTTAAGACTGTCATAAAATTTAACTGTAGCGATACGATGTTCCTCTCGTCGCCTATCCACTTTTTCTAGTAAAATTCCTTTAAATAGAAAATTTTATCAGCTTTTAAGGCTTCCAGATAATAATGTCTGATGTTTGTCTTTCTTTCACCAAACTATTTTACCTGATTGATTATCTTTCTATGAGCTGAGTAAAGTGTGATATCATGTGCTTGCAGCTCTAAACTTATTTCAGCAGGTTCTTGAAGAACATCACACATCAAAGCAAGATCAAAAATGAAATCAATATTGGCTATTTTATTAAGTAGTCCTTCATATTGGTTTCGCCTAGTTGTGTCTCGATTCTCATCTGATTTAACTTTTTGAAATGGGAACCAAAGCTTCAAAATTTTGTCATACAGCAGAAACTTCTCAAATTGGAAACAACCCATCTAGTATCTAAAATCCTCCCAATTCGTAAAATTTCTTTGTCGAACTGTTCCGCATGAGATTTTAATTCTCTTACATTTGTAGGGGACCGATGATACAGTGTGTATAGTTTACCGATAAATGATTTGGAGAGATTAATTTGTGATGAGAAGTCCTTGTTTGCTACAGCAAACACAGAAAGCTCTAACCTGTGATTAGCACAATGCCAAAATAAAATTTTGGGAAACTTGTTTTTAGGCAGTGTCACTACATACACCTTTCTTTACACAATGTTATATTTCTGAGGAGGAAACCGGGAAACTCCCATTATATACAGTAGTTCTAAATGTCTAACAACTATTTAAAAAAAAAAGCAAAAGAGCTATTAACCAATAAGATATATATATATTATATATATTATATAATATATATATTTTTTATATATATTATATATATATATATATATATATATATATATAATATATATATATATATATATATATATATATATATATATATATATATATATATATTATATATATAATATATATATATATATATATATATATATTATATATATATATATATATATATATATATATATATATCCTCCTTGTTAAGAAATACAAGTAAATCAAACACTACCTCAAACATAGAAAAGCAAAAATTATTTTTCTTTTAATTAAGAATGAAAACTACTCTAACAGTCATATGCACTGTTCGGGTTTAATTATATATACATATGGAAAAGAAATGAGTCCCCAAGTTTGTTTTGAAAGTAATACACAAAGTGGTACACAAGAAATCTTGTAAATAGATAGGATCCAACATCCTGATCAATCAGACATAGAGAGAATTAAAAATTCACAATAATAATGATAATTTAAAACCCTTCTCTAATATTCAAGTGCTACAAGCAATATTCTACATATCTGTTAAATTATACAGTAAGTTATCGCTTAATATAAAGTACTAAATAAAGAAGAATTATATACATTAATTAATTTCTACCGAAAGAGATATTTAAATAAATAATGTTATGATCTTATCGTATTTGTTGTATTATTATTATTATTATTATTATTATTATTATTATTATTATTATTATTATTATTATTATTATTATTATTATTATTATTATTATTATTATTATTATTATTATTATTATATTATTCATTTTTTTTATTATTATTATTATTTTATTATTATTATTATTATTATTATTATTATTATTATTATTATTATTATTATTATTATTATTATTATTATTATTTATTATTATTATTATTAATTATTATTATTATTATTATTATTATTATTATTATTATTAATTATTATTATATTATATTATTATTATTTATTATTTACCATCATTTATTAATTAAAATTATTATTATTATGTTATTTTACTATGATGATATTATTATTATTATTATTTTATATTAATTATTATTATTATCA
>JABUQX010001258.1:0-12500 GCA_015478945.1 Trachelipus rathkii
TATATATATTATATAATTATATTATATATTATTTATATTATATATATATTATATATATATATATATATATATATATAATATATATATATATATATTATATATATTTTTTCTCATATAGATTATATTTTATTCTTATATATATTATATATATATTATATATTATATATTAATTATATTTATATATTATTATATATTATGCTTTTCATTTTAAATTTTTTAGTCATGTAACATAAAAAAACAGCCAACATTAACATCTTATTTTCTTTGGCTTAAATTACTGATTTTTTTTTGTTTCTTTCAGTTCTTCTCTCATTTGGTTTTTATTATTTTAATGTCTTTTTCTAACTTTAATTCTTTTGCTTTTTGTTTTTTGTTTATTTATTTATATTTCTTTTTTACACTTCGACTATTTTGAATTATATAGTATTAATAAAAAATTTTTTTTCCATTTTATTTGTTTTTTTTTATAATTAACTTTGTTTAATCTATTTTGGCATTGAAAATATGCTTAATATTAATATGAATTGTTAAAATGAATGTTTGTTCTTCATTGCTTGGGCTTGGCTTCATTATCCGTCGCTGTTTGGAACTTAATTGAGTACACGCCTTAGATAGGTTGCCTCATGAGCAGTGGTGTTTTTCTTGTAACTATATTTATATATATATATATAATATATATATTATTATATATATTATATATAATTATATATTTATATATTATATATTATATTATATATATATTGGCATAGGCAGAGGGAGCGTTTGGGGGGGGGGGGCCTTTTGCCCACTAAATTTGGGCGAATAAAATTATTAACTTATATATTTGCAGCCGACGTTTTTTTTCAGGGTTTAGTAGTAGAACTGAAAAGAATCATCACTGATAGTATTGAAGGTAGTAATCTAATTACTCTATTATTATTAGGTCTTGAAGTTTTGATGTGTTTTCAAATTCATATTGGCTTAAAGATATTTCTCTGCTCGTGTATATTAATTCATTCGATTCCCTTCTGACATTATTCTCTGTAGAATGTTTCATTATGTGATAGCATTTGGCAGTTGCAAAAGCTGTTAAATAATCACAGAAGGCACGTATGATTTCAGCTGAAGACACAATTAAAAAATTGCAAAATAAAGATATTATAAGCAATTTTGAAGACATAATTATATATATTTATATATATATATTATATATATATATATATATATTAATATTATTATTATATATTATAATATTATTTATATATATATATATATATAATATATATATATATATTATTATATATATATATATATATTATTATTAATAAGTTACACTATTTGCCCTATTCAAGGAGAGGGACTTCTCTAGGTAATTTTTTTACATAGGATTGGACTAGGATGAACTATGCCCATGCATGCGACTGTTGCTCTACAATTGAGCCACATTAGCGGCTTTATATATTATATATATATATATTATTATATATATATATTATATATATATATTAGTATATATAAATAATGATTTAGGTGAATTTTGTGAGTTATAGCTTGAGAGGTAGGCCTTGTAACTTTAATATAGAGCTGCAGGCAACAAAAAAATTTATCAGCTCTAAAGCCCTTTTTATAATGGTATATTTATATGAATAAGTTTTTCAGTTTTTTTACTACAGGTCATATCATAAAAAGCAATTAACAAAAATATATATATATATATATATATTATTATTATATATATATTTATATTTTATTATTTATATATATATATTACATTATATATATATATTTATATATTTAATATTATATATATTATAATATATATATATTAATTTAATATATTATATATATTATAAATTAATATATTATATTATATTATAAGATCTATATATATATATATATATAATATATTATTATTTATATATATATATATATTATATATATATTATATATATATATTATATATATTATATTATATTATATTATATAATATATATATTTATATATTATATTATTATATATTATTATATATTATTATATTTATATTAATATATATATATATATTATTAATATATATATATATATATTATTTATTATAGTATATATTATATTAAATAAAATTATATATATATATATATTATATGGATTGTTTGTAACTTTTTTCCACTTATTTCAAATTTAAAATTAGTTTATAGGCCTAGTAATATTTTTTTTTTATTGCTTATGGCTCTGATCTGACTCTGTCATGTGATATAAAATGGAATCGAGATTGGTATGTGAATCATTTTTTTTATGATCTGCATTAAATAAATTACAAAAAATTACAATTTTCAATCAATATATAATTACTTTTAAATTTTGCAAAAAAAAAAAAAATATTTATATATATATTTTTGTATTAATTACTTTGTTTCTCCTATTATTAGGTGTACATTAAGCTAGGATTCGGTATTTAAGATTAATTACCAACTTTACTTTTAATTAATATGTTGTATATTAATATGTACAAACTCAATAAATGACGCTAAGTTTACATTACTATGACAATATTTATAACTCTAAGTGGAGAAAGATTCGAGTTTTGTTATGTTTGAAGATTTTGCACCTTTATAATGAGGTTTTTGTAATGAAATGTGTTATACATCATTTTAGATACATATGAAATCAGTCAATTTTTTAGTAGAAGTATGGAATTAAATGTTATGTCGTGTTGCGGATTGCTATTGGGATAGTAATTTTATAAATGAAAAAATATTAAGGGTGAATAGATGGCAGGAGAAAGTTAAGATGAGTAACAGGTAATTTTAGATGGATGGGTATACATAGAAAAAGGAAACTTTAAGCCTATTTTTTAAATGCTGCTAGAGGCAAATGAATTTTGATGTTTTGAGTGGTTTGGTCAGGCAGATTTGTCCGATGAATGTGTTATTGGAGGTGGTTGTCAATATTGTATGTATGTATGATTTAATTGGTGTTGTTGGAGGGGTAAAATGGGTTGAAAAAAATTTAGTATAATAAGGTTGGGTATTAGTCATGTGCTTAGGCGTTTAGAGCATTATGAATTAGGAGTGTGAAGGTTTTATTGTTTTGGTAAGATTTACCTAGCCACAAGGTGGTATCTTAAAGAGAAGATTTCTCTCTTTTCAGCAAGCATTGATTGGTATAGTTTTTTAACGCAACTGTGATTATTCGACACATGTGTTTTAGAGTCTGGAGTTAGTAATGTAAATTTGGCTTTTTGCAGGATGCCATGATGGAGATGACTAATTTTGAGTGGATCTTATATCTTTTTAATTTAGGGTGAGGATGACTGTCTCATTACTGAAATCTTTTTTGTAGGTGTACATGCCTAACATTTAATTTTGTATTTGCTGAGCTTAGATGCTGAATGTGAGATGAGAAGATGAAGTGGGTATTGTAAGCGAGATTGATTATCTTTTGGGATTTACTGAGTGGGATTTGGGTATTGCTTAGTTTCATTAGTGGGTGAAAGAATGATTGATGTTTGTCATCTGTGATAAGAGTGATTGAAAATTTTTCTCTGTAAGCTGACATTATATTGAAAGGAAGTCAGTTTTCCAGTTGTTTAACTTAGTTTTGTATGTATGTAGCGGCTGTAAGTATGATTGGGTGCTGTGTGATGATGAATATGTTATTGACATAGGTTAATTTTGTGTCTATGGTTTGTGAAGTGGGTAAGTTAACTGTGAATAGGTTAAAGAGAAAAGGGGATGAATCCTTGGGAATTCCACTTCTCAGATTGAGAATGAGAGCTACTCTCTCTTTTTACATTTGGCCTTACCTTACTCAGACGTAAATGAGTATATTAGTGATTTGTTTTTTTGCTAATGGAATAAATACTTGGTATCCCCAATAGGCCTGGCCAGCAAGCTTTATTAGCAGTAGAGCTGAGAAAATACAGGAACCTATCTTGAGGGGTAAGACATGCAAAGTTCTAACCTTGTCCTGCCTGAGGGAGGATTGTTATATAGTGGTGATTTTTGTTGAATATTTGGGCTGTTCGACCAGATAAAAAATTAGATAACTTCTTTATGTAGCTGGGGATAAGGGAGTTAATATTTTTTTTTTTTTTTTTTGCATAAGGATTGAATTCGTGTCATTTGTAGTTTACTGTTCTATCTTGTGGGTATATTATTATTATTATTATTATTATTATTATTATTATTATTATTATTATTATTATTATTATTATTATTATTATTATTATTATTATTATTATTGTTAAAATTTGACTGTTTAAGCATTTCTTATAGTTTTCTTAAGCCATGCTGGATAGCTACAGTGTGATTGAAATAAATAGATAATTTAACTTTCTCAAAATATTTGTTCCCAACTTCCGAGAAAATAAGCCTTTATTTCATGTTAATTTGTAACTTGAAGGTGAATATTGCAACAAAGAGATTTTTATGCTGAAGATAAGTCATGATAAAAGCAGACATATGTAAATCCGCACTTATTTCATAAGGATGAGTATCTTTGGAATAGTTCGAACGCAAATGCAGATTCCACGACATTACTTACACACACACACACACACACACCATATATATATATATTTTTATAATTATATTATATATTTATAATATATATATAATATAATATATATATATATTTGTATTTATATATTATTTATATTATATATATATAATATTATATTATATCTTTATCTATATAAATATATATATATATTATTATATATATATATATATATATATATTAATATATATATATATTTTATATTAATTATATATATATGAGAGAGGAGAGAGAGAGAAGAGAGAAGAGAGAGAGAGAGAGAGAGGAGAGGGAGAGGAGGAGAGAGAGAGAGAAGAGGAGAGGAGAGGAGAGAGAGAGGAGAGAGGGAGAGAGGAGAGGAGAGAGAGAGAGAGGAGAGAGAGAGGAGAGAGAGAGGAGAGGGAGAGTGGAGAGAGAGAGAGAGAGGAGAGAGAGAGAGAGAGAGAGAGGCGAGAGGGAGAGAGGAGAGAGAAGAGAGGAGGAGAGAGAGGAGAGAAGAGAGAGAGGGAGGGAAAGAGAGAGAGAGAAGAAGCGAGAGGAAGAGAGGAGAGAGAGAGAGAAGGAGAGAGGAGAGAGAGGAGAGAGGAGAGAGAGAGAAGGGAGGAGGAGAGAGGGGGGAGGAGAGAGAGAGAGGAGAGGAGGGGAGGAGAGGATGAGGAGAGAGAGAGAGAGAGTTATTATTTATAAAGATTATTTAAATTTTATTTAGATGATCTACGGTTTTTTAAAATAAGTGACGAAACGGTTTTATATAATTTATTTTCAATATCCAATTGTATTTCGTTTGAATTTGCATCAAACCCAGGTCTACGTATGTATATTATAAATCGTGTAATTCGAAATGCGGTGTTTGTGTTGCGTGACGTTAACAATGTGTGTGGTGAGTGATGAGAGTGCGTGGAGTGTCTGTGTCGCGTGGCTGGGGGCTGACTGGCTCAGTCGTGTAGCGGTTGGTCGCGCGAATGGTCAGTTTCACAGGTGATTTTGATTGCATGAAAGGTAGGTGCGAGGCAGCGGTTTTTCGGTTGTTTATGTAGAGTTTTGTGGATCGGAGTTGGTAGGGGTTTTGTATTGTCTTTTTTTGGGTTTTTTTGATGATGTTTTTTGTGTTGATTATTTCTTCATCGGTCCGTTATTTGGATTAATTATTTTCTTATTCTTCGGTTTAATTTTTTTACTTTTTATTAAAGAAAGTGTTTCTTTGCATTGTTATGATTGTTTTATTTTACATCTAAAGGAAGAGTGTATGATTACGTGTCGTTTAAAAGACATAAATTATTATTATTATTATTATTATTATTATTCATATTATTATTATTATTATTCATATTATTATTATTATTATTATTCATATTCATATTATTATTATTATTATCATTTATTATTATTAATTATTATTATTTATTTTATTATTATTTTTTTATTTTATTATTATTATTATTATTATTATTATTATATTATTTTATTATATTATTATTATTATATTATACTGAGCAATATCCTCTATCATAAAAAAATTGTGCTTTACTACGGTTTATCATCCAAAATTAAACTATAAATATTATTTTCTTTATTTTACTTTCATTTTAGTAATTAAGAGAAAAATATACAGTTAATGTTAATAAATGAATTCTTAAGTCTTTGTCACTTTTTTTTTTTTTTTTTTTTTTTTTTTTTTTAAAGGAATCAAAACTCTCTTTTTTGTTTTTTCTACGTTAGCTGAGGGATATTGCCCGGCAACTGAATTCTTCTTGCTGTTGACCTTCATAATGATCCTTTTCAATATGCATTTACTCCTCTATTTTCTAAATATATATATATACTTATTATATATAATATTATATATAATATATATTATTATATATATATATATATATATATATATATATATATATATATATTATATATAATATAATATATTATTATATTTATATATATATTATTATATATTTCTCTCTCTCTCTCTTCTTCTCTCTCTCTCTCTTCTCTCTCTCTTCTCTTCTCTCTCTCTTCCTTCTCTCCTCGTCTCTCTTCTTTTATATATATATATTATATATATATATATATAATATATATATATATATATACGTATATTTATATATATATATATATATATATATATATATATATTAGTTAATTGGTTATTATTAAAGTTTATTCTGTACGAAGCATTTTCATTGTAACTGTGAGTGATATTTTTCGTTATAGTTTTTAAAGTATTGTCATACTTCCTGATTATGCTGGTCTAGACTTAGAGTAAACGTTTATATATATATATATATATATATTATATTATATATATATATTATATTATTTATTATATATTTAATATATAATTATAATATCACAAAGAAAGAATAGTTTGCAATGTTTTGGTTAACTTTTGCTTTGAATGTCTAGGGAATGAGTGTTTTTAGGGTGAGGTCCCTTTTGGAAAGGAGGGCAGGGGGCTTGATTATTTTTTGCTTTTAAATGTATGAGATGGTCTGGTGTGTGTGACGCATTCGTTGTTTGTGCTTGAATTTTGTGTGTTTTCTTTTAATAATGATAATAATAGGTCTAGCGAATATTGATCATTTGCGAAGACGTTTTACTATTTTTTTTAGTTCTATTCTCTCTTGTACTAAACAGACATTTTAAATTGCAGCAATGTTAAATAGTGCGTTGTCGATGAGGTTTGGCATGATGCTGTGAGATATGAACATTTATTGTTATACGCACGGGAGGGCTAACATACCGGCTATGTGGTGGTCCAAGGATTCGACTGTTGGGGGAGTTTTCAATATTTTTGATATTTTTTCACGTTCAGTAGGTCTTTTCAAGAAATTAAAAAACATTTGAGTTTTACATGACTTAAAAAAAAAATAATATAATTGTAAATAATAATTAAAATTATATAAAGTTCATAAATATGGGACTCGTATATATATATATATTATATATTATAATACCTATTATTTATATATATATTATATATATTAATATATAATGATATATATATTATATATTATATTATATATATATAATTATATATATATATATATAGTAATTGTTTAGATTACTATGATAGTGATATAGCTAGCAACAACGTCTTTTTCTGTAAATAAAAAAAAGATATATCATTTATTTGAATTTTGTTTTCTGCTCGCAAAGTTTTTAGGTTATGACTCCTAATGTACCTTTTTTTTTATCTGACACAACAAACCAATGAGCCACACCACAACTTAAACACACACACACACACTAACACTTACACACATGCTCAATTAAATTATTTGAATATTTTTTTATTTAGCTAAAAAAAGTGTTTTCCGTTGGGATTTCTTTCAAGCTGTGTAATATATAATATTTTATATATATATATATATATATTTATATATATATAATATATATTATATATATATATATATATATATATATATATATATATATCGTGTGATCTTGTTGGATGAATACAAGATAGATACGTTCTGTATATTTTGTGTTATTGAAAGCTGCGAAGCCGGTAATTTTTTTTATTTTTATTTTTGCCGGGTGGGACTTTGGCTTCACAATTTTAAAATTTCTCTGCTCCGACTCCCATCACTTTAAAATTTACTGCTCCACGCGTGATCAGACCCCCCCCCAAAAATATATATATATTTCTGCTACGGCTGGCGGATCCAGCTCAGCATCTCTGGTTGAAAGTGTATAAGCAAAGTAATGGAGGATGAAGAGTAATAATAAATTCGGAAGAAATATTAATTTTTTATAATGAGCTTCATGTTTAATACATATAACGAACTTTTTAAATACAGTATTCGACAGTAAAATTATTAAGTATTATCACGTCATATGTTTTCCTTTCACTATGTAAATCTACAATCTGTTCTGTATCTTAAGGATGCTTCTAAATTTATTATTATTATTATTATTATTATTATTATTATTATTATTATTATTATTATTATTATTATTATTATTATTGATACACTCGTATAAGATTGGCAGAAATATATTATTTATGATGTATCAATTCTCGCAGTTATCAAGGTTTATTTTTATTTAAAAAAATATTTTAAAAATCTCTTCAATAGTTAGTTATTTTTATTTCTATTATAATTTATGTAGATCTTATTCAAACTTCATTTTTGCGTAATATATATTATATATTATATATATATTATATATATATTTAAAAATATTATATATTATATTATATCATATATATTATATATATTATATTATTATAGGAAAGTTACTTAACGCCCAACGGAACGGGAGGTTTCGGATAAAAAAAAATTTACAGGTAGAATCATGATCATACAAATAGACGTTTTAGGGTCGAAATGAATTTTTTTTTTTTTTTTTTTTTTTTTACCTGTTCTAGGGGCGAATTATATTATTATATTTGTAAGGTATAACGAATGTGGGGCTGAGCGACGGGAAAGGGGGGACGTTTTTCCATACCGTAGGTGGAGGGGCGAGGAACCCCGCGACACCAAATCAGGAGAGGGGGGTTGGAGACTCCGGAGGTGGGGAATAGTCTACCGTAGTCCGGAAGAGAGAGACCCGTCCCTGATGGGTGCGGTATCCTTGGGGTATTCTTTTAATTAAAAACAAACTATCAGAAAGTTATTTATTTTAACGAGTAAGTATACAAGGTCTTAATAGGCTTTTCTCGTTACTATATTTAATTAACAATAATTTTTTTTTTGTTTTTACTTTTCTATTACGTTTATAAAAAGGGCTTCAAAAATCAATTTTTCGCTGTAGCTATTGTAGTTTTTGAGATATGATTTTTTTCAATTATCGAACCTAAAACGTCTATTTAATGTATCATAGAGGTACCTGTGAATTTTTTTTTGATCCGAGCTCCCGTCGTGTTGGGCGTTAGTAACTTTTACCTATATATCTGAATATATTATATATATATATATACTATTATATATTATATATATATTAATATTATATTAATATATATATTATATCTATATTATTTATATATTAATAAACATTATCTCATAATTTTGAGAAACACTCTAAAATATAATAATAATAATGAGCGAGCTACTGAAGTGCGGGTAATATTCCCCTCCCCTCTTTGTTTCTTAATACTATATATCTATATATATTATATATATATATTTTATATTATTATATATTATATATATATTTAATTTATATAATATAATATATAATATATATATATATATATAATATATAATATATATATCCCCAAAACTAAGTGATATATGAATATATTGTAGTTTTTCACTTCTCTTGGAGTTTTATTTAGACTGAGAGGAATGTCCATGCCTAACAATATTTCATTTTTCTTTTTCCTTTCCTCCTGAAAAGTTTAGCACTTAGTAATTTACGACCCCCTTTAATTAAGTTTACTTTAGAATTTATTTAGGAATGAAGCTAGTTATACCTTATCATTTTCTAATGTTCATGTCTTACCTCTCCCACCTTCATCTCCTTACAGAAGGTGGGCATAGTTAGAAAGATTAGGATATCATTAATTAAGAAATCGATTCTTATACATTTTTTCCATTTTTGTCTTCTTCTTTGCTGCTGTCAATTCACTTTAATACTACTATTTATCTTTTATAACTATTTAAAAAAAAAAAAAATTAACTAGTTTTCCTTGCTTATTCTATGGGTATGTTATCTTTTTTGCTAAAGGATGCGCAAAATAGGCTATACACAAACTCCGCATCTGTGAAACGGTCGTAAAATTTTGAATCACTTTTCATGTTCAAGTGCTTGGCAATGAATCAGCAGATGCAGCTGCTACAATATATATATAATATATATAATTAATTATAACTATTATAATATATTTTAATTAATAATATAAAAAATAAAAATATAAATGGATATATATAAAAATATATATATATATATTATATAAATATATATATATATATATATATATATATATATATATATATATATATATATATATATATATATATATATATATATATATATACACTCATTTATAACTAATGTAATCTCTTATAAAGATGTGATTCCTGCTCTGTCTGAGCTTAATGCTAATAAGACCGCGTATGGTCCCGATGTCTTCAACCTGTGCTTCCTTCCTGGCCCGCACCCGGCCTTGGGAAACTTTTTTTGTCTTAAAAAGAAAAAAAAAATGCCATTCAACTTGAACAATACTTGACAACTTCCTGCTAGAAGCAGAATGCTATGCGCTCATTCATAGATATAAATACACATCATATAACTTTATTTAACCTCTTAACTATCGTCCTCTTCAAATTTTTAAAAATCTTTTATTAAAAAAGATATATGAAAACATATATGAAAAATATATATATAAATAATAAATACTGATCGCTAGTATGATGGCATCTGTAATGGACACTCTACAGAGGATGGTCATTCTCTCTTTCTTCAACTCTTTGGCATTTCGGGGATTTTTTTTGTGACACAGGACGCATAGAAGTATTTGAATAGAATATATAAAGGAAAATAATGAGAGAACCTATATACAGAAATTTAATATTGATGAAATACAGTTAATAGAGAAATATATAAATAAATTCCTCAAGAGTTCTCGATTTGCGAGCTGTTGCATGTTATAGATGGGCCGCCATTCATCTTAATAAATGTATAAATAGTATTGATCTTCAGAATTCTGCCGTTCTATCCCCAACTTTTTTTTTCATTTCATTAATGAGCTCTGCTATTTCATTACCTATTCCTTCTCTGCACCTTGCATGGATATATTTGTAAATGCATATGCACCAGTAAATGGAGTTCCAACGTTAAAGAGAAGCTTTCGTGTGGATGTTTTTGGTTCTTCCTGAATATTCTGCTGTAAGTTTTGAATATTTTTCTGCTTACGCAATAAGCGTGTTCTCCCTTCTCTTGGAAATCACTGATGATCACCTTGTTGTTGAAAGCATTGAACCATGTGATATATAGTAATTCAGTGATTTTTATTCAGTTGTTCCTTCGTGATAGGCATAAAGTATTTCCAGGAAATATATTTTTTTTAAATTATATATATAAATTATATATATAAATATTTTTTTACACAATATATATCTCTTTAATAATATATATATATAATATATATATATATATATATATATATATATATATATATATATATATATATACCGATATATATATTATAATAATATATATATTATATATATATATATATATATAATATACATACCGGTATATATATAATTATTATATATATATAGCATATAAAAATTTGTATATAGCAAGTTATTTTATTTATTAATATCATTGCGATCTAAATTTATTATACATATACAGTATATATAAATAATATATATATATATATTAAATATAATAAAAATAAATTATATAAATATAATAATAATAATAATATAAAATATTATATAAAAATAAAAAAAAAAAATAAAAATAATAATAAAAGGCTGTAAAACACTGATCTAACTGGTTGATATAATTAATTATAAATCAACTAATATAGTGGCATTGAAGATATAATAAAAGACCCTACTAAAGTACAATACGATTATATTAGAATTGTTCAATACAAATTACAGGTACCGAGATTTTCAGATGTGCTTCAAGTACAGAAAAGTACATAGGTCTATCAAGTACGAGTTAACTACTTTATGAAACTTATGTGGCAATCCACATCTTTGCCACAAAATATAGACAAACTCTAAACCGATAATCAATGTTATGTAAACAAATGTTTAAATAGAAATTCTCTCTCTCATCTCTAACTATACATCTCATCATCTCATACATACATACTCTCATCATCATCAATCTCTACAAATCATCTTCTCATCTCCATATATATCTAACTACTAACTATATACATCTCTCAATAACTCTCTACTCAATCATAATCAATAAAATAATACTCTATCTCAAAATATCAATCTAATCAAATCTATACTATACTCTCATCTACTCATCTCTCTCTCTCTATAAAAAAATATAATATATAAAAAAATAAT